>VYZV01008158.1:27811-99094 GCA_013401275.1 Pandion haliaetus | reverse complement strand
CCCCCCCCCAAAAGGGACGGCGGTAGGAAAGCCGCGCTTCCCGCCCTAACCGGCCGCTGCATGTCAGTGTTGCTCCGGCTTAAAGCCTCTCGGCTTGAAAGGGGGTTTTCTTGTGCTTGAAGGAGATGGACACCATTAAAACTCCTCGCCACGTTCTCGTGGCGCCTGCGGTCTCGTGCTTTTAAACCTCGCCCACACGCCGCCGGGCTCTTCTGGGCCCAAACGGGGGGGGTCGTTTTTTACACCAGAGAAACGGAGCCACGGGGGGGGGGAACCCGGCCGGGCCCACGGCTTCCTGCCCTTACCCCCTTGGCCTCGGTGCCCCGCTCTGTCTCTGCAGCGGGGACCGAGCCCCTTGTCCCCGCCCCGGTGGCCTTGGCCCCAAACCCGCCCCGCAGCCGCTGGCGGTCGGGGGCCGGGGCACCGGCTCCGCTCCCGCTCTCCCGAACAGGCGGCGGCTCCGCTTTCCCAATCCCTCAATCAATTTCTTGTGTTCTGGCGTACATTTTCCTACTCGTTACAGTGCATCAAGCATCTGCCATGTGCTCATTAATTGGTCAATTACTTTATTTATATGCTAAACATTATCTAAAGCACCAGTCGTTACCAGCATCATCGTGGCTGTGGTTTGTGTTCTGCATTTTTTATAGGCTTTTATGTGCCTTGCCATCGAGGCCGGAGGTGCGTGCATGGAGCCCTGTTAACCCTTCGTGGACCAGTCACCAGCTCAGCCCCGTTCCTCGGCCCTGCGGCGCCTGTGCGGGCCCCCGCTCTGGGAGGCAGTTCTGTAATCACCCGCCATGGTTCCCAGCCCTTCCTCAGAGCCCTCTCCCTTTGGCTTTAGCTTGTTTTCTGCTGCTGCCTTCAGCTCCTCACTGCTTCTTTCACACCGCCTCAAACTAGAATAAAGCAAGAACGACCTGAAACCACAACAGAGTAGATGATGGGAGACTCCCCTGTAACTGTCTGCCTGGGCAGGCCAGGTGCCACCACTCATCTTGGGTTTGATCCTCACCTGCTGCTACAAATTGGCTCCGAGTTCACCTTTCGGCGTCAGTTCCGCCTGCTTGCTTGGAGATGTCAACAGCCTCTTCACCAGCTGGAAATGATGCACTGCTGGAGAGCCTCTGCTCTTCCTTGGCTCCGCTCTGCCCTGCCCCGTGCTCCATCGCTTTTCATGGCACCTTCCCTGCTCCTCTTGCTCCCTCCTGCTCCACTGATTACACGTTGCTGCCGAGCGGAATCTTGTCCTCTTGCTCTACTGTAAGATGTGCTGTCATCCTAAAATGCCATAGCCATCATATATAATTTAGGGCTAACGCTTCAATGCCAGAAACCGCACTAAATAAATACTTGGTGTGTGCATGAAGGTTTCATTATCCTGCCCTTAGTGTCAGCCCATGGAGGCACCGCCACCCAGCACATCAGTCTGCCAGTGCCACGGCATCCAGCCAAACCAGTGATGCCGGTGCTTCCAGCGAGCTTTATCAACTACACTAGGCAGCAGACAGGAGTGGAAAGCCCGGTAGCTGGGAAGGGGCAGAGGTTTTGCTGTTACGCTGGCTGTAAGGTGTGTATGAAAGCTCCTTTGCTCGGTCTCCTCTCTGGGTACCGGAGCGGTGTCCGGCTGCTCCTCGCCTCACAGGGCGGCTGCTGCCGATGGCCGTGCCCGCATGCGGGGGAAGCTGGAGAGCACTTCTGCTGATGTTGTTGCGGTGATGCTGCCCCATTACAAACCAGAGTAATTCCCCTGTTGATGACTGATGAAATAAAGACAGGAAAGCCTGAGCACAGAGCCAGAGCAGGACTTGGGTGTTGGGGAGTCGGGTGGTGGTGGATTTTAGCCAAACCTGCCTCCCCATAGGGCACCACACAGGAGTGGGGGGGTCCCACCATGGTGGTGGGGCTCCAGGCTGGGGCTCCTGCGCTGGGCAAGACACAGCAGTGACTGCCCCGACCCTGCTGATTTCAGTCCATGGTGTGATGCCCACGGGCCTGTGGGGACACCGAGTCCAGCTCAGCAGCGTGCTGGGGTGCGAGCGCTGGCTGCTGCTGTGGGCACTGTCCTCCCTGATACCAATTTTAGATGTATTATGTTCTGAGTTAATATTACTTTGAAATTTATAATATCCATGAAAAATATTATCTCTGTACTTAAATCCTTTATTTAATTGAATAGAGCTAACATTATCGAGAGCTTGTTTATGTATTGCTGCCTGCAAAATAGAGTCAATTTTCCAGACTGAGATGATGAATATGAGCACCAAAGACATTTCGTAATTTAATTTTAATAACCATGACTTATTATTATTTTAATAACCATAAATAAGAATCTTTTTTTTTTTTTAAAGTTGCAGTGCTTTGCACAAAACCTTGGATGGAAAACTATGCCATAATAATAATAAGTGGGGGTTGTGTTATACCTTATTATTATTTATTTTATTTTGTTGTCACATGTGCTATTTGCTCTAAGGAGGAGCTGCTATGGGTTTGGGTTTTTTTAGGTCTGAACTTGAACATGGTTGAGGTCCTTTTGCGCCCACTGATGGCTCTGGAAACTGGATGAATAACTCTGAATTTTTCCTGATATTATTCCCCCCTCAAAGTCTAGAGGCAAAGTCACTTTGGGATGTGTTAGAGCACTGCGTTCCAGGGCTGTTGCGCTAGCTCTGCTGCCTTTGCTGCTGCTGCGTGTGTTGCAAAGTCCAGGTTTTGGCCCAATGTGCACCATCCCTGCAGCCTGAGGAAACTCCACAGCCTGGCCTGGGATGGCAGGACCCGCTCCTGTGCCTCGTCCTCGTGGCCATGGACCCGCGTGGGGCTGTCCCCCACCCTGTCCCTGTCCCAGCTGGGGCTCCCCAGCGTGCCACTTCACCCCAGCCCCAGTTGCCTCGTTTAGCCTGATGCATGTTTATTTGTTAGCAAAACTTAACACCCGTTTTGCTAGGATCTGGTGCTCGGTGTGACCCCGGCAGGGTAGCACCGCACCGGTGGGCTGCTCACGCAGGGCCAGGGTTGGCGATCAGTCTGGCATTGCTGGTTCGCTCACGCAATCCCAGCTGAGTGCTGGGGCTCAGGAGGCAAATTAAGCCCTGCTCGCGGTGGCACATTTTGGCAGGTACGTAGGGCCGGGAGCATCGCTCACCCCTGCGGCCAGTGCAGGGCTGCGTGCGGCCGTCAGGCAGTGGGGAGCAGGTCAAGATAGACCTCTAGAAAAATGCAGCCTGCCCATGATGGCCTGGATGTTGAGCATGAAATGAAGGCTGAAAGACAGAACAGTATTTTTTTTTTCCATGCCTCCCTGCGTTCATTGTGTGGGTGCTTTACATATAAATAGGCTTGTTTCAGCAAGGGGTCCCCCAAGGCCAGGGTGAGGGAGATGGGTGTCCCTGCTGCCCGTGCTGGATGTGCGCGTGGAGCCCAGCATGGTGCTCTTCTCACCCCCAAAACCACCTGAGACCTTCAGCTTTGTGGGCTGGCTTAGGGTCAAATAATTGCTGTTTATTGCTTTTACTTAGCCCTTGCTTCTTCCTATTTTTGCTGTTGTTGAAGACCTGGCTGAAGACATGCAGGTGGGCTCAACCCCTGTGTCTCACTGCTGTGCTCATGTACAAGAAGCAGCCGGGGCTGGCGGCAGCTCCGCAGGGAGCAGGACTGGGCTCAGCAGCCCCACGGCCGGGACCCACCGCCGGGCACTGGGTGCTGACCTGGCAATGGTACCAAAGGGATTGCCACGCACGTGTTTTTTTTCACCCCGCAGTCAGTGGCACCACCGTGGGGTCACTCCATGCCGCTCGTCTCGTCTGGTTGGGTGCCAGGGTGTGCTTTGACCAGCAGGTACCAAACCGGTCGCTCAGGTCCCATGTCTCCTGCTCTGCAGCAGTGCTACCTGCCCGCCTAGGACCTTTCAGTTGGATTCTGCATTTTTCAGGAGTTGATCTTTACATTCCCAGCCATCCGAGTGAAGCCTTGCGTGGCTCCAGCTCAGCCCCCAGCAGGCACCGGGTGCTCACAGGGGAGCGTCACCCGCGGTGGCCCCCAGAAGGAGCCCAGTGGGAGCTGGTTTCTGATGGGGACCACCAGACTGGTTGGGCCAGGGGTATCCCCGGGGGGGCTGCCCCTGCTGGGATGTGATTTGGGTCCACACCGGCTGTTTAATACCAGGTACTATGGTTCATAGTTTGTGGTGACTTGGAAAAAAAACAAACTGTGGTAAGCTCAAGAGTCAGGATTAGCCACGCTGTTGGGTGAAGTTTGGGGTTTTTTTAAAAGCATTGCTGAAAATGCAGGAGCTGCAGGAAAATACATTTGTATAGTCAACGTTTGAGCAATTTATTTACCCATAGAGGACATAGCATCTCCTGCCCTGGCCGCAGCCCCAGGGGCTCTGCCCTGCCCCTTCCCCCCCTTCCCGTAGGGTGCCCCTCACACCCGGCCAAAATCAATCAGCTTCACTCATCAAGAAAAAAAAAAATTAGTTTGTTTGCAGAGTGCCAAAACAGAAATGTGCATTTCCCAGCAGTGTCCTCGACTCAGTGTTGTGGGTGAAGCATCGGTGGCACCTCCAAGGCCTGAGACACCACCCGGCCCCAAAATAAATACCTGTGGGGCATCCCAAATAGAGTGAGACAGGCTTGCCTGGCCAAAGGAACATCATCAGGAGGTAGGGACTCTCTCTCCTCCGGTGAAAAGATCAGCGGGCTTTTCTTTTTTTTTTTTCTTTACAGTTTTATTTACAAAATGTATTAAAACTCTTTGTACAACACCTCATTAAAATGAGGCTCAGTAATTGATGCCCACACATGCAGTTTATGCTTTTACAGCCATTAGTTTGCTTGGCAATTTTTCTGCTCACTGAAGTGCAGTTTCAACGACCGAAAAATAGGAACTTAAATTACACACACAAAAAAAAAAAANAAAAAGAGGGGAAAAAAAAGAAAAGAAAAAGGAAAGAACCCCCAAATCCCCGAAAGCAAACCAAATGAAAAAAAATATACCGAAACAAATCATCGTGAGACTACTGCCGAACTTCCGATAGCTTGAAGTTGGTAGCCGGAATTGGTAAGCACTCAACACGTTTTGTTTTAGCTTTACATGCAAGTTTAAAAAATATCGAACCATTTACCAAACTCCCTTCACTGGTGTGAAGCCTCCACTCTTAAAAATTGATCTCATAAACATACATCTTTTATACAGCTTTTAAGAAAAATGTTTGTTTTAAATACAACTCATAACCGCACAGCTTTAGCTCGCCCTTGCTGGGGTCATAATCACGTTCAGAAGTTGAAAAAAAAATCACAGTTTCATGGAAAGAAAATGAAAAAAACCCCCAATTTTTTGTCAATATCTTGTTAAAAACTCGAACAATAAATTATTCTCCTATAAGCTTTTAAAATTATTTTATATTACATTTTGTTGGAAATACTTACTTTTAACAAGACTTTCCCCATATAATCTTTTTCTTTTTTTTAAATCCTATTAAAAGTTCAAATCTATCATCAGCAAACTAAACGCCTAAGGGTCAGACTGGTTTAAATGCGTTTCTTTTTTGTTGTATGTTACTGATGAAATAAAACTCTATAGTAAACTACAGAAAATACATATTGTCGATTAGAGGTAATTAGTATGCAGATATTCCATTGAACGTTTCCCATGTGACTGACAATATGTTTAAAGGTTGGTTGTTTTTTTTTTGTCTTTTGCTTTTTTTTTTTTTAAGATGAAGTTAAGTAGTTTCCAGGCAGAGGTTCAAGGCTGAAACGCTGCTGCTGTCTAAGACATTGGATGTGAGTAATACTGAGCCCCTACCTGTAGCAGTGTCAGCTGGAGCGCGGTGTCCTCTTTACAGAGAGGGCAAGGACAGGAGCATCCTCTCACCAGTAGCCATGAAACAAGAGTTGGCAGGAGCTGATATAATATAACAGTACTAGCAGGAGTCATGTTAGATCGCTTAATATTACTCTGGAACTGCAGCTCTAATCTGAGTTACTATCCTCTTTCCTTACTTCTGTTTTAAAATGACCGTTACTGAGAAGCATTAGCTGAGCACAGTGCTAGTTGTGAGAGAACTGGGGTGAAGCGGAAGCAGGCCTGGGAAAAAACTAACCTGCGCTTCTCTTGCTTCATTGCTTGATATTAAACAGTGAACTAAATGCAAATGCACAGCAAGAAAAGAGATATATGGTCTGAACCTAAACAGCAAGTAGCTGTTCTTTTTTTTTTTTTAAAGCCACCCAATGTAATTTTAATAAAGCACCTGTAGGTATGCCTGATGATAGAAAAAAAAAAAAAAAAAAAGCACTATTTTCTGCCCACACTTTAGCTACCTTGTCAAGAAATTAATTTACTGATCTGGAAGCAAGACATGCAGTTCCACAAATTACTTTCTTTTGGATTTACAGATTCACAGTCATTGACCTTAACGGGTTTTAATGCACAATTCTTTTCTTCAGGTGTTACACCTTTTACTGCTATACAGAATTGCTCAAATTAGTGGAGAGTTTAAAGTGGCTCAGAAAAAAAAAAAAAAAATCACACCACTGGTAAGTAAATACTGAAACATCTTGACATCAGCTCATACAAGCAGTGACAGGCCAGTCCGTGTTCGCACGCAGCAGATTTCTGAGGCTTTGTGTCAGGAGGAGTTTCATAATTTGATACAATTGGGGTAGCTGATGAAACCAGCTGCGGTTTGCTTTCAGGAAACAAGTTCATTTACTGTGCAGTGGTAGCAAAGAATGGCTTTTGTTGCACTGATTTTTTTACAAGAATTTTTTTCACATACTAATATCTTGTTACCAGTCCTTTTCTTTTCTTTTTCTCTTTTATCTTTCTTTTCCTCTTTTCCTTTCTTTTCTCTTTTCTTTTTTCTCTCTTTTCTCTTTTTCTTCTCTTTCTTTTTTCAATTTTCTTTTCTCTCTTTTTCTTTTCTTTCTTTTCTTCTCTTTTTTCCTTTCTTCTTTTCTTTTTTCTTTTTCTTTTACTGTTTCTTCTTCTTCTTTCAAGCAAAGCAAGAATATTTCGGTGATGGTTTGCATTGTTGTGAGTCTCAGAGTCTTCCATAAGGCACTGAAGGAAAAAATATCAGTTTTTTCCTATTAAAAGTACATTGCACCATCATCAATGCGTGTCATGCCTGACACCTCGGAGAGAGTACGACTGGCTCAGGTGGTCCGAATCCATGAAGTAGCCACATTCTCTGCTGCTTCTCCTTTTGCGTGCTGTCAGGGTGATGATCTGTAATAAAAACAGAAAGATTTCATCACTGCCCAGCAGCAAGGGGCAGGGAAGCTTGGCCTGGGGAGAGGCACAGTCTGTGGGCGATGGGCTAACCAGGCTTTTCCAGAGTCATTTTTCAGCAATTCAACTCTACTTTCCATGCTTTAGAAATCATGATTTCTAGTGTAGACATTTTTGTTCTATTGCAGATTTTTCTGAGACTTCCTAAAAGCACTTACCTGACCTGATTATAGCTTAAAAAAATAAAGGGTACAAGGTCGCTAGCAAGAGAGATGATACAAATTCTGATTACAGTAATTTTTAAAGCAATTAATAAAACACTTTTATATGTACTGAACTAGCACAATGCTGGAGTTACTCACTTCAGCATGAAGCCAGCTATCACTGTTTGTAACATAGGATGGTACCAAGCTTACTTCTGTTCGGGGAAGAAATTTAAATCACTTCTACTCTGAGACTGCCACCAGACGATGCTTCAGAAGCCCTTCTGCAGCAGTCTGCTGATGCACACAACAAAATATCACACAGGGCTTAAAAAAAAAAAAAGAAAGAAAGAAAACCCAGAGGGTTTTAGCTCCTGGCCCATAGCCGTACCCCTAGATTTTCACACTTTCTGTGCCGTACACGTTGTAGCCTTCCCTGTACGTAGCGTAATTCTGGGTGTTGGTGGCGGGAGCAGGTTTGAAGTTCTGCGTGTTCTTGGTGAGTTTCATTCGCTTGGACTCAGCCCGAGACTTGTAGCAGAACTCGATCAGTGCCACCATCATGGCCAGCCCGAGGCCTCCGACAAGGATATAGAAAACGCCGGCAACATTGCTCAGGCTCAGAGCGCTCGTCTTGTCCTAAGAGAAACGAGCCACGCCGTTAGTTTTGCTGCGAGGAGCAGACAGACAGACAACAGGCTACTTTGCACTTCGTCCTAGCTGGAATAACTACACTCATGGCATTTAGTGTCCCGCTCATGGATCCGTGCCGTCCCCCTCCCCGTCCCCGGCAGCCCGGGGCTGTGCAGCCGTGACTGCTGCTCTCTGTCTCCCACCTTTTGGCGGGCGAAACCCTGGCCGACTCCAAGGCGATGAGTTTTCTGGCCACTGACTTCCCCAGGCCTTTGGCATCCCAGAGCAAACCTGTCTACGGCCGAGCATCTCTGGGGGCAAAGGCACCTTGGGAAAGCTCTGACAGGGAAAGCAGCGGCTGCATAAACCAGCAGGTTTTACAGAAGGCCATTATAAAACTAGAAAAAGAAAAACCCCAAACTCTACACACTTGGTTTTGGTGAATGCAGATAAAATTACTGAGATGCTGCTAAACTTATCTACCTTTTTTTTTTTTTCAACAGTTAGGAAACAAAAAATACCCTAGGAAGATGGTCAGTTACTTTAAGGTCAAGCAGCAGAGCCCTAAGCTAAACTAGCACCTTCAGTGACTGGGGGGGAGTGACTTGCTGAATAAAAACAGCCATTGTAATGGAAAAAATGCTGGCCAGGGTTTACCTTCCTTCAATACATGTCAGATGGGGGAGAGAAGGCTTGCATTTTCAAAAACAGGATTCTCTAATCAGATCAAATAGAGCTGCAACCCTTTTGCTGCTGTGCGGGCTGGCTGGCTGCACGCAGGAATCGCTGCTGACAGACAGAACGCCGGGCTGGGCTGCCACGCCACGCCATGCCACGCCATGTCACGGCACATCACGCCACGCCAGTCCAGCTGGACGGGCAGATGCCAGAGCAACCTGCAGCAAGGGGCTGTGCCCAGGGAAGATACTTGCTAATGGAGCTTGGTTTACAAGCACCTCCAGGGACAGCAAAACTTGCATATAGTCAGATAAAATACAATCTACCGTGTAAGTGTCTGTGCGTTTCACAGGCAGTTTGGATAGATGCAGTTGTAGCAAACAGCCTGCCATTAAAACCAAAGATTTTACTCATTTACACCTCTTTTCAATTACAGTTTCCTTCTGCAGCTGCTGTGCATTCAGATGTCCCATGATCCCAAATTCAGCTCAACAGCTGAATCAACAGCTACAGGGTTGTGCTCTAAGGAACTTCCAGTCCAGCTGAAATCAATGATTTTTATTATTGGCTTTGATGGAACTTGAAACTGTCCTCTGACACTGAGAGGGTGCTTCCAAATTATAGCTTTCTGTTTGGATTATTATAGAGGGCACTTCCAAAGGCACCAGGGGAGTTAGGCACTCGACTGTGACTGATTTCAGCTGGAGCTGGATTTCTCCTCCTCTTGGTGCCTTTGAAAATGTCCTTTATGCCAACAAGCCCAGCACTTCTACAGCGTTTTTCTCTTGAATAGCTTTACAAGCATTTAAAAAAAAAAAAATCAAATCCTGTGTGTTTTCTTTTAACTTAATAGTGTACATAAATATTTCTTGCAATTTAAGCGTGTAGCTACCAGGTTGATCCACCTGTCACCTCAGGGCTGGGCTCTCCACTGGGTTCTACAGCGGTCCTGCACAAGGAGCTGCTGGAGGCTGGCTGGCCCTGCAGCATGGCTGGTGTGGGACAGGGCAGTACAGCAGCAAAATGGTTCAAAGCAGAATAAAAAAGACTATACAATATTTATGTAATGAGTTGCCAACAGTATTCCTAGATTTTTTTTTTTTTTAATCAAACCAATTTTAAACTGAATGGGAAAATAGGGCAGGAAGGGTGTTTTTTTCCTTATCATGGGTCTGTCCTGAAACCCTTAGCAAGCATGTGACTGTTTCCCAAACTGACATGTAGAGAATCTAAGTCACAATTTTGAGACAAAAATGTGTTTTTTCAATAAAACTAAAAGTAAGAGAAGATGCTGGCCTGAATAATACACACTGACTGTGCTGAAATGTGCACATTTAAATGAAGATACCAGCTTGGGAGGCTTTGGGGCCTTCTCTTTCCATGTCTTTCTAGAAAAATACTCAAATAGTAAAACATACTTACAACTACAGTCTGCTACTGCGTAAAAGAAAAATGCTGTCACGTTCAGAGACTTAATTATTTTTTCTATTCTTTTCTTTCAACCTTCAAAATGTAAATATCAACTTTTGAAAGCCATTCTTTGTATAAACAAACAGTGGGTCAAAATGTGATTTCTAATCAGTACAAAAAGACCTTCAGCGACTGACCTTACTTCCGGAGTCCTTGGCTCCACATTCACCCTTATCGTACCACCATTTGTTTTTCAGCTTGTCTAAGATGCCTTGTTCACTGAGTTTCAATACTGCAAGGTTTACAGGAGTTCTTCACGTGGGAAATAACATAAATAACATTATATTATGTTATTTTATGTTATTCAATCTTTAAACTACTTTAAAACTATACAAAGCGATAAAGCAGGGTTCCTGGCCACAAAGTATTTACACTGCAGGCAACTGGATCATCCCCTTAAGTTAATGCTAGAGCAACACTATATTACCAGGTCCTGCCCATATCGCTTTGAGTAATCGGCACTCACTGTTAAATGAAGGTAGTAGAAACAAAGCAAGGCCAATTTCCCAGTTTGGTACAATCACAGGCATTCACAGTAGCTTCATGGATTATGGTGGGTTTGATCCAGCAGGACCCCTCGTATTGCACTAACAGAGAGCAAGCCCCACAAATGAGCAATTGGGGCTTTTTATGGCAAAACAGAGCTTGCGGCTCCAGGCCCCCAGGCAGCCCCTGCACCTGGGGCTGTGTGTGTGTGTGTGCATGCACATCTGCAAAGCAAAAAAACCCAGGGTGGATGTCACGGAGGGAGATTTTGCCAGCCGTCAGGGCTGTTTCCCTGCTGGCAGTGGTTTCTCCAGCTCCTGCAGTTGCCGCCGTGCTCGGAGGCACTGTGCGGGTGGCTGCTCTCACCTGGAGCTGCTGCATCCTGAACTCCGCTGGTCCAGGGAACTGCAGCAGAAAATAAGCAAATGCAGACCTTTATGAAACAAACTAGTGAATGTGGAAACGCCAGCTGAATGTGCTGAGGGTGGGAAATGTTGGCAGGATGTAGGCAGCTGCTGACTGTGCTGCTGCCAAGAGCCTGCAAGCCCAGGGGGACCTGAGCTCGCCCGTCCCTCCCCTGTGGGAAAGCAGCGCCTGAGGAGCCCTCAGTTGGGTTTTTGGCATTTCCATTTCTTCCTTGTGTGATGTCTTGGTGTTTTTTCCTGCCTGCTTCCATGAGACAGGCTCCCTGCATTAGGGATGTCTTCTGCTCCTGCTTGAACAGTTTTGATCCTGGCTCCATGGCTGTGTGGGGCAGCCAGTGGGGAGGGAAGGGATGGGCCTTATCCCCAATGATGCTGTGCCTCTTTGCATGGGATAACACCAGGCAGACACATGCCTGGCTGCCCTGCAATATGCCCCGCTGCGGGTCCATCCACGCCTGCTGTCAGTGGAGATGCAGGAGCTCAGCCCATGTCTGCGCTGGTGCCAGCCTCACTTCTCGCTCTCACTGCTCCCTGCTTTTCTCCCACCCCAAAGCGCATAACTCTCTGCAGAGCAAAAGAGATTGAGGAGAAAGAGCAGCACAACCTATACAAAACACCTTAATTGCAAGCTTAATTATGTGGCGGCATTTAGGGAAATGTCCGCAGGCTGGGAGGGCTCGCAACCCTTGAGCAGCCGGAGCGGCTGAGCCCTGCCATGCCCGGGGCAGGTAGACACTGGAAGCAGCAGCTAGTGAAGAAAAGCCCCGTTCCCTCATCTGCCAAGAAGCTACCTCTGAGACGGCCGTGAGACCTGTCGGTGGGTGATGTTGAAAAGTGCTGCCCTCAGGGATGCTGCGTGGCCTTTGGGAGGAGAGCGGGCGTGAGGTGTCACCCCGGAGGGCGGCAGCCCACAGCGCCGGGGACAGGCTGCGCTCAGCTGAGCCCAGGTGGGTCGTGAGATACCATGAGAAAAAGGAGCATGTTCAAGAGCTCCTGAGCTGAATGCCCCTTGGGCTACACCAGTGCGACCCTGTGTGGCATTACCGAGGCCAGGAGGGAGGGCAAAACCAGGAAAAAAACCATTGAGGTGGGGAGAACCGCTGGTCCCTGGTCCCAGCGGCAGCGATGCCGGCTCTGCCTGCGCTGGCAGAGCTTCCTGGCTGGCCAGGCAGAGGCAGCACCACTTCCCCTGGTCTGCACAGGGCTTGGTTTAACACCAGCCAAGATTTTATTTTTGTAAAATGGCTATTTTTAAGCAGCAGCTGTAATCTAATTAAGTATCAGTCAGGGAAGGCTTTATGCATTCAGCTGGACACAGCCGACGGGCAGCGGTGACAAGCCACAAGAGACAGACCGTGTTTGCTGGCTTGGCTCTGGCAGAGAGCACGAAGCCCCACCACCAGGAGCCGGTGGCATTGTAAAAAGCCAGCTGTATTGCAGCTATGTTTGCATCCACCTATAGGTAGGGCTCTAAAATATCAACGGGATCAAAGCACGCTCCACAGACACTGTGAATGCCCTGGGTGCCGCAGGTAATGCACCTGCCCCGTCGGTTTATGCCAACAGGGACCGGCTGGGTCCTGGCCAAGCCACCCCTGTGGACCCTCCTGGGCAGCTGTGTTGTGACGAATCGCCCGGTGACAACTGGGCAAATACACTACAAGAAGCCGAGCATGATTGCATTGCAAGTCAGTGAAAGCGGAGCGTCTTTACCCACCCGTTACGAGCCCCAGTAGAAAGAGTGGTGTGGATTATTGCTTAGAGAACAGTGCTCTCATTTTAAATTTCATTTAAAAACTATCCAGTTCGGAGAGATTTTATGCAATACATCTCTCTGCTTTGAAAAGCATTGTGCAGCTGAGAATACATGAACATTAGGGAGAAGGTTATAACACCTTTTCTCCTATCCGCATATTTTATTGTGCAAATTTTCCCCTCCCCCAGTCCTATTCCAAACACTATTTTTAGTTTGCATGCCTTTATAAAACCCATATGGAATACAGAGAATTTGCATAACATTCAATACATTATAGATTAGCTTTCACAACATTATACAGTATTGGGAAATGAGGAGGCTTAATATGCTAATTAGGGTGCTTTATTTTTTTTAAAAGCCAAGATTGGAGTTAATTGCGCACACGCAACTGCCAAAAAAAGAAAAAAAAAGTAGTAAACTAAAATTATCTTAACTAAACAGATGGGAATTTGCCTCAATTGGGGTTTTTCACTATAGTCTGTCATGGCCCTATTTGTCAGGTGAGGCACTGCAATACCTCAGCCCTGGTAGGAAAGAGGTGATTTGCTCTGTCCATCTGTCCTGGCACGAGGAGCAGAGCGGGACAGGCAGACAAGTTCTGAGGGGCCGCTGCATGCTTGAGGCCCGCCAACTTTTGCCGGCAGAGCCATCACCGTGCCGGGGGGGCTCCTGTGCTGGGGGGCTGTAAGCCATCCTGATTGGCACGGGGGCTGACTGCGGGCAGCTGGTACGAGATTGGCGGGTCATGTAAGGAGGGACTGGGGGAGGAAAGTCCGATGGGAAGCAGTAGCTGGTGCTTGTCCTCCCCTGCCTTAGCCCGTCCCGTTCCCCCCAGCACGCAGATGACCTGGAGGTTTGCCCGCGTGAGCTCCTGGCCTCTCTCTCGGCTCCGCTATTTTGCTGGCCGGGATGCTGGGACGAACAGTGCGTACCTGAGCAAAAAAGCCCTCTCAGTGTGCTAGAAAAAGCACCAATTTGTGGAGCATGAGATGCAGCTTGTTTGATCAAAGTCCTAAGGAACAATTTTGTCTGCTTCCAGGAAATTGATCCCGAGACCCCTGAAGGCGTGAGCTGCTCCCCCTTGCAGCAGGATTTGAACGACCTGGTGATGGGAGAAGGTGTGATGTCTCTTCAGCCCCGGTCCAGCGCTTCACCCACAGGGATGCAATGCAAGCTAGTGCGGGATGGACTCCTCAGCTCCTAAATTCCTGAGATAAGTAAATATATTGAAAAGTGAGCTTGGCTGCTGGTACATTTTCCAAATGCTCATCTCTGAGTAGCTGCCTAGCCTTGTTCAATTCAATAGTCAGTCAGGCATGGCTTCGGCCGAAATCCCGATGGAGGCGCAGAAGGGCACATCTGGGCCGTGGCATTTTTCTCATGGAGCGCTCAGCAGTGCACGTTGAATGCGACTCCTCTGTACTGTGCCTCAGCTTGCAACTCATCCCGTCCCAAAAAAGGCCCTCGGGCACTGCCAGCACCCTGCCCAACTGGCAGGTTGAAGGTGCGAAGTGTTTTGTTTGGTATTACAAGAGGGAAGCGTAGGGCTCTTCTGGGATCGAGGGCTGTTAGCTGTAGGAAGAGGGTTTTTTTCATAGCTTGCCCTGGCACTGTTTGTTTGAGGAGGGATGTTTTTTTAATTGCCTTAGAGGCAGAGGAATGGAGAGACTGAATGATTTGCCCGGGTCCCACAGGGAGGCTGTGCCCCAGCCACCCACCTGCCTTTCCTGGCCAGCTGTGCTGCCCCAAAAATGTCTCAGAGGATCATTTGCTCAGTTTCTGGGTCTCTCCCTCAAAAGACTTCAATTTCCTCATCTTTTTCCTCAGATAATTTTGTGCTTTCCAGCTGCTTTTTTAATTAGGTTGCTGTTTTTGGGCTGTACAGGGTATCCTATGAGGTCCTTGGCCCTTTCCCGGGTGGCTTCAGCTGTTTTTCCTCTGCCTTAAATTTATGACAGGATTCTTTTTCATCTCCCCCTGTGTGGTTTCCAGCCCAGCTCTCTAGTAGTTTGGTTGCTTTTATCCAAGTAAAACGTTCAGAGGTTTGAGAGCTTGTGCTCCCTTGTTGCGCTCTGTATGCCCAAGAAAATAAGCTGAGGCAATTAGGATCATTTCAGATGTCTAAGATGGTATTCTTGGGCAGAAACTTGCAGTGTTTTTCTTCCTCAACATAACAGAAGGATTTTTTTTTTTTGTTTGCTTGCTTGTGCTTTTCATCCAGATGTAGTAGGGTTGGCTACTGCAGGCTTGACCATGTGAGGCTGGATATGTTGGGCAGCTTTACCAACCCTGCTAAGATGTTTTTTGCTGACATCTACAAATGACAGGAAGACTTGAGTCTAGAGAAACGGTACCAGCTGCCTCATACTGAATAGTACTGCCCCCAGCGCCAAATTAAACCATTTGCTATGGCTGATTTATTTAAGAGAGGCATGACGTTAAGAAGACCGGTGCCCATCTATTCTCACAGGCTTCACTTTATCAGAGTCTGCTGCAAGCATGACTTTACACCTAGGACAGAGGTGGGTTTTACCAGTGTTTCAGCAGTTTGGTTCCTCTGCTCCCCTGTGAGAAGACCCTGCTCGGGTGCTGGCAGCATTACCTTCCCCTCTTCAGCCATCAGTTACTGGCAGAAAACGAGTGGTGCCAGTCTTTTTCAAATGCAGTGTGGCACCATCTCAAAGGGAACCACCTCTTCCCTTCATCTTGTGGCCCTGGGGCCTCCTCCCTGCTGCATTCCAGCCCCTCTTGGCTCAGGACACCAGCCCCAAAAGTCCTGCTGCACCCCTTGCTGCTGGTGGCCCCCGGTGACAGGACGATGCTGACGGAGTGAACTGATTTTTGAAAAACTATGTACATTCACTCATTAAAATCTCATCCCTGAACTAGGCCCCCAAAGCTTTGGGTTCAGTTTAAAAATCCTGGCCACGTCTCCCTCCAAATTCAGGAATCACTACAGCACTTCTTTGTCACGAAGGTTGATCTTGCATAAAATACAGCATCACTTCCAGGCCGAGTATATTCACCGTGCTGATGCATGAGATCATCCCTCAGAAGGAAGAGCTGCTATATGCTCTTTGTAGAGTATCTATTACTTTTCCATTTCATTATTACCTATATTTTCCATCCACACCCTTAACATGGAAAAGAGGGAACACGATGCAGAAGCCATCTGCTCTCTCTTCTTATTTCTCTTTGAGACACCCTCACCCTGTCTGAGGGATTCCTTGCCCTGCCTCCTTTCGCCACAGCAACAGTTTCAGGTTAGCTGCAGTAATTTTTAACTCTGTTGAGAAAACTGGCGGCATTATAATATTTCTTTCTGGCCAGAACAAGTTTGAAGTAGAAAAAAAGTAAATTAATCATCATAGTTCTTTATCAGTCCCAAATGTGGGAAGGTACAACTTCTGCCCCTCTCAAATTATAAATCATAACAGGCTTTTAATTTGATTAATGACCTTTTAGGTTCATTTTCATGATTTCACCTGCACCTATATAAAGTAGATAATCCCCAAACAGGTATTTTACCTAGTGCCATCACTCTAGCTTCTACCAGCTTAAGAAAGAGACCCAGCAGGCTGAAGTCCAACATACAACTGCAAAAGGTGGCCAGGTTGCTCTTTTGGCGATCTGATTCCAGTTACTGGCCATTGTGTTTATGTGCTGGTGCTGCAAACAGGACCCTTCCCTGAATGAATTCGGACTGCAGAGAAGAGTCTCAGCAACTTCTTGGAAAAGTGCTGTTCATTTATGAAAAGAACATCCCGACCTTGCCAGGAAAGAGCCATTTTCCAGGAACAAGAGATGGGATGTACTGATGCTAGTGGCTTTGTAGCCAGTGTTTGGGTTGGTCCTCAGAAGTCGCAGCAGGTGATACAGAGAAGAGCCGGTGACCACTACAGGTGAGATTCAGGAGCAAAAGTCACTTTGGGACTCAAAAATCTCACCCAATAATCTGTAGACTTCTGTCGGCTGCTTATAACTGGTGTTTGAGTGGCATAAAGTCTCAGCACCACCACAGTTATGTTTATTACTTGCAATCAATAAAGATTTAAGTGGTGATTGGAACAGCTTTGGATAATTCACATCCCATTCTATGCTCTAATGGATGTAATATAAACGTTATACCCAAAAATGATCATTGCCAAGGAGAGCAAATGAACACGGCAGACAGCACACTGTTCCCTCAAACCAGATGAACCATTGCTCAGAATTAATTTAGGATTTTTAGACGCAATCTTTCAGAAAAGGGAGCTGCAAGGAAAAGGTGCAACAAGGGTCTTCAATGCACTAATTAAAAAGCTTCGTCAGAGTTGCGCAGGATGGGGTGGGCAGTGCCTGGGTTGCACTGAATCTCCCAGGCAGCGGGGCTGCCTGAGGGCTGACTTGGCACCTTTCGCCACTTGGGTTTTACAAACTGCAGGTGTTCTTCAGCTGATTTCTGATGTTCCATAAAATATCTGGTGTACAGGGTACAGTGTGGCATTTTCTCAGCACTGTTGCTTGCAGCACCTTGAGAGTCTAGATGTAGCTTCTTTGGGGGGCAGAGAGTGAAGAAATCACGCATGAGCTTGAAGGAAGTCCAGAGTAACATCAGAAGTGAGAGCTCCCCTCTGGTCTTGAAAATGGCCTTTCTCCACTCGTGCCCAGGGCAGAAGCTCAGAATAGCAGCGAACAAGCTGCAGAAGAGCTGATCAGTGTCCCAGCCAGCTTGGGAGAATGCCAACCGCCGACCGAGAGCTCCGACCACCGCAGCTCCCGTCCCTGCGCAGGAGGGCTTGGTGGCCTCTGTGGTGCCACGTAGGCAGGACGTCTGCGTCCCCAGTGGCACCGGGGAGGGATGTGTGCCATCTCACCCAGGAACAGAGGGTTCAATCAGTGATGAAGCTAAGAAATTTAAGACCAGTGGCCACGTGGATCCTTCTCACAAGACAGATGGATGCTGGCTCCAAACGTATTCTAAACACTGCTAAAAGGAGCCTCGTCCATTACTAACAGGTCCAGCCAGAAGGCCAGAGACATGACTTCCCCGGGTACTTAATACTGCATCTGCCACAATGTGCAATCCTGCCTGGTCAGTAACGTGCCCCTTCTCATTTTTTTTCCCAGCAGTACAACATCAGATGCCAAATAACTCTGGTTGGAGAAGCGCTGTGGAAATGCAGGCACACATCACTAGGGATGCGGTATTTACAGGAAAGCTGTTTGTATTTTAATGTACCCTGGCACTGGCCGTTTGGGTACATCAGGGGAGGCAGAATCACCGCGCCAAAGGCACCCCTGGGCTCCAGCTGTGTCATACCGCATGGGCGCAGAACAGCTGTAAATCTGGTCTAATATCTGGCGAGGCCAGGTTTATTGCTGATTTGTGGGATCAGAGCAACAAAAAGCCACAGGAGTTTTCTGGCAAATCCGGCCTTCTGAAGATTGCAAGATTAATGACGCGTGACGTCCCCCTTCCGAGTCGGCGTGTGGCCCTTGCCGAGCCGTGCAGTCAGACCAAGAGCTGCATCCCCTGCAAAGGGCTCTTCACCCTCCCATCCAAATCCCAGTGATGTGAAGGAGGCAAAAGTCCACAGTGGTACCAGGCCTTGGTTGGTCCATTATAAAGTGTTTTTTGACTTGTTTTATTTTCAGTCCCTGTTATTTTTACCTAATCCCTTTAATTTAGGAATCTGACATATTTAGAGCACTCTCACTTCTGCAGCAGGAATTGTTTTTCTCTTGTTTCTTATGACCAAAGCTGTCCTTGCTGGCTGGAGCACTCCTGGGATTGCCGACATCAGCACAACCCAACCAACAATGTTGTAACATCAAAGCGTTTAGACGTTAAATGCTTGGGTTTCCAAAATCCACCTCATAGTGTCAGAGGAAAGGCAAGTGGACTAAGGCGCAAACAAGCAAACATTTTCTTAATTCAAAATGCTTCCTAACATCCTCTGGGGTAAAACTACTGAAAACACTGAATTAATTGTTCCTGTTGGCATCACTGGCAAATCTCCACTGACTTCAGGGGAAGCAGGGTGGGAAGCTTGTTGCGGACATGTGGGAATTGTCACCTTTACCATGCTCGGAGAAGTAAATATCTAAAGGGGACAAGGAGAATGACCCCAATGACTGCACCATTGCTTTACACCGAGATTTCAGCCCCACGCATCCAGCACCGCAGAGAAACCCCTCAAAGCCACGCATCACGCCAAATCACCAGCCTTCCCAGCTCGGCTCTGATGGGAGGAAGGGGAGTTGATGCTAATGGGGTCTCCAGTCCTGCTCGCTGCAGCTGAGCGGGCCAGAAGGCAAGCGGCCCACTGCCGCGTCCCCGAGCCAGCCTGCGTGGGCGCACGGCAGCACAGGGCTCCGAGAAATGCAGAAATCAAGCCCGGGCGCTCTGCTTAATTTGACAGGATACCTACCACAAAAATCTCACTAACAACCTTCTTGGTATCGTTAAAATATAAAGATAGAAACAATCCGGGAAGAGATACCAAATGTAGCATTATTCTCTAGAGGGCACTGCTTGAGGTTAAAGACCCATCTAAATGAAATAAGGCATTTTATACCCCCAAGCTCTATAAATCCCAGCCTGATCTGTAACTATTGAAGAGACTTTTTGTCAGATCTTGTTACTGAAATAACTTCTGACTAGATACAAAACCTGCGGGTGAATGCATTGTCCAAGTGCTCTGCTCTTTCCAAGATAAGATCTATCTGCCTGTCATAATTTACAAATTTAGCAATGTCTCTGTGCCACAACTTCATGTTTTGCTACACACCCACACGTGAGGGATGGGGAAGATTTCGGATGGAAACAGGCTCATTATTAAAACCCACTATGTTTGTTTAAAGTACAGTTACCTGGTACTTCAAGCAGGAGTGAACAGAGACCTGAAAATATGGGCATAAAAGCATACGGTCACTCACTATTCCTATTTGTTACCTTCTGTCTCAAAAAGTGATCTTCTGTATTTCACACTGAACATTTAATATTCATGGAAAAAGCACCAGGCATTTCTTCTTTAAGGAATGAACTCGGTTGCTCTTTGCTACCATTTCAGACCTGCACCATTTTTTCCCTGCCCTGCATTACCAGCAGTTGCACATCTATAAGATTTAACGCTTGAGGGATTGAAATGCTTTATGGGTGGGCAGAGGAAAGGATAAAAGTGAAAGCCATCTAGCTTGAAAAGACAAAGAGCTTTCAAAATTAGAAGATTAAAACCCAGCGCCTCAAGCCCCATATATCCCGCAGCCACCTAAGAAATACACCGCATGTTGACAGCTGGGATAATGCTCAGAGGCATTGGGCACAGTGCTAAATCCCCTGGCAGAAGGATGTTGTTTTTCCTCAAGAGCAGAGCCAGAAGCGGTTCTCTTTGCTCAAGGGGGGTCCCAGGTGCCGGTGAGCAGTGCCCTGGGACTGCAGCTCCCCGGCGGCCAGTGCTGGCTGTGGGCTCATCCATGGTCATCACCCACAGCTAGGCTGGGACCTTCCTTCAGGAGGTCGCTGCACGGTTTGCCGCTTTTGCGCCTTTTGGTACTGAACGATGTCATGGGATGACAAAAATCTTACCTACGAAATAGCACAGGAAGCTGTTTTTAAAATTTGTTTATGTTGTGATATTGCCAGCAACAGAGCCAACAACTGCAGGAGATGGAGACAGGCAGTGGCTCCTCCTGCCGTACTGCCGTGGGGTGTCAGCCTGCCGGGATTGCTTCTGTTCAAAGGGCATTAGTGATGCCCCTGCACAGGCACTCCGGCTTTCAGTTCTGCTCTGATGGCAAACGCCTGTAAACGAGAGGCTTTGCAAAGGGTGCTGAACAGATTTTGCAACGGACGTTTGAACGCCATGCAAATGATCTATCAGGGGATGGGGTTTTTAGTTACTGCTGAGTATATAGCAGCTGCAATAGTTCTCCATCACAGAACTTTGTTCTAGTCTTCATTACTGTGTTTTTCCATAAATAGTGTTCTTTTGGTCAGTTCAAAGTTTCTTGCCTTTTTTTTTTAGAGGCAGGTTGGAGCAACCACTGTAACCTTGTGGAATCTGTGGGGTTTCTCCTTGCAGTAACTAAGTATGCATTTTAAATTCAGGTGTTTTAACTGATGCTGCATTTGCTCCAACATGGAATACGTACACAGATATACGATGCCATTGTAACACCTACACACACTCTGAATACACCTGCATGGAGACAGATGTGTTACCAGCTGAGACTGCAAGTTCCTCCACTCTTTGCAGAGAGTTTGCAGCCTGTGTTTGGCAGCAGCTGCTGTCTCTAGGAAAGTATATTTATATGTTTCATAAATGTAGCTCAAACAAATTAAACTCTGTACTAACAGGATCATAATTTAATAGAAGTGCCAAGTGCTAATGCAATAATACGTGCCTATTGGATTAGGAAATGCAAGCCATAACAAGTCACTGCAGTTCATTTACAGCAGTGCCTGAGACCTGAGGTACAAATGTGGTGAGGGGGTGGGAGGAAGAGCTACCTGAACATGGAGGCAGAATAAGGGAGAGCAGATGCTTAATGTCAGGCTCAAACCTACAACATCTGAAACAGCAACGTGGATCTTTCCTGTCATTGCCTGGATCCTTTCTAACCTAGACAGATATGAGCAAGAGACTCAACTTACCTTGCGTGCAGGCTATCCCCTCACCTTCTCTTTCTCTTGCCTCTAGACACATCCATTTCTCCCCCCGTCTTCTATGATTTATTTTCCTCTTGGGACGGCTTCTTCTGTGACTCCTGCTCTCGGGCTCCTCAGTAGGCTGCAGGTAGGTGCTGCTTAGTCCAAATGCTACACAAGACATTCAAAGAACAGCTACATTGCTTGTATAAAGCTAGAGGTGTCCGACCCATGATTACAGTGCCAGCCAGCACAGAGAAATCCATGAGAGCAGCACAAGTGCCTGCGTCCACCTGAGCTCAACGCTGAAACATTAGAATTACTTTGAAGAAGAAAGGCATTTACTTTTCCCTTTGTATGTTAGTTGCCAGCAGTTACCATTAAAGAGGAAACAGGCATGCCTGGACTGCCAGGGAGATGTTCAAAGGAAGGGCCCTGCTCCTGCTGCTGGGAGCCCCACTTTAAGCTGCTGGTTTTCCTTTTTCCTTTTCCAGTCCCAAGGAGCTCTGCCTCGGCTTTTCCCATACTGATGCTTACAATGCAGGATAAATGACTCATGCAAGCAATTTATGGAAATTAACTGTTAAGCACCACAGGTATCAAAATGAGCGCATGAGTCACAAGTCTTTCTCTAAGATTTCTTGTGGCCATAAAGGCAGGACGCAGTGACACTGCAAGAGGCCCGGCTCTGCCCCGGTTAACGCTGCACAAGCGCGTTTCCTTGCACACTCAGGTCCAGCTTCGTCAAGGCAGCAAAGCTAGTCCCCATGATGCTAAAGGTTACACAGGCAAAACAAAACAGTTCTCAATTCTTAGATGCCAGCCCTGACTCCACCAGCTCCTTCCCAGCCTGGGCTACCTGCTCGTCCCAAATTCTCGTTCTGAGTCTCCTAGTTACATTCCCAGGAAAATACCCTCAAACAATCTGCACAGCAGCCCAGACTTTTCTGCAAACCAGAGCAGGCTCTCTGCCCTTCTTGGCAATGCTCTAAGTGAGATGCTCCGATGAACTCCTAGAACATTAAGACTTCATTATTGGCACAGACCACACACAGTATTATTTCCTAATATGCTATAAAGTAATAGCTGTCAATTAAACAAATATTCTGATGTCTTCCTTTTAAAGTATTATTTTGCTTTGTCACTAATTTGCACAATACAATAATTTCATATTACTCTCCTAGCTCTGAGCATGAATTACTCTCCAAGCTCTGACCAGACATTTTATCTTTTTCCAGCTCATAACCCAGGCCTATAGAATGGGTGGCAAGTAAATTCATGCTGATGAATATAATTTCAAACAAATTGCTCAAATAAATTGTGCTGCATCTTTTTAAGATAGCCATTTCCCCAAATGTTCTCTTTAAAGCACACCACATTTGGCAATGGTGCTCTTTAGATGTCAGGTATCATCTAAAATAATGCATAACAGATTTCTTCTAAAAATATGCCACTTAAAAAAAATTATGCTGCGAATGCTAATGGCTGTGCTGAAAATGTATCAAAGCAAAATAGCACAGAGAAATGGGGGAACAAATCCCATCTGCTAATGGCCACACTCACAGCTCGGAAGGGCTTGGGAATGTGATGCTTTATGGAGCATGGCTCCGAGGGCAGAACTCAACTAGCATGCTGGAAAAGTAATCCTACGATTAAAAAGAAACAACTGATAACCGAAGTAGTATTACATCGCATGTCATTTCACAGATGTACTCCAAAAGAGGTATCAGCCTAAAAAAGAATATATTAAAGAAATTAAGTCAAATAATTAGCAAAGAATCTGGGCATGTGAAGTTGGCGAGATGCTGCATTCAAACGTTCTCCCTCTGTGTTGGTTGTCATTAAATGTTACCGTGAAGGTATAAGAATACAAGAAATATATCAACAGCAGAACTATAGAAATTTATCTTAGCAGAAAATTGTTCCTATGCAACTGAATAATTAGTTTCACTTAAGTCACTCAGCCGGCTACCGCCGCCTGCATCCCCTTTTGTCTATTTCTTGTTAAATTCCTATTCAGCCATCACTCAGCTCTGAGATGATAAGATTGTATAATAAACAAAATAATTAGTTTCCAAACTCGTAATACACTGTAACATATTTCCTGGAATATGTTTTTTTTGTAACTGCTACTTTGCATTCTCTCACAATTGAGAATGCAGCTCACATGTATAAGAGAATTTGAAGATGGTATAATTTTGCCCTGAATCCAACGGCTGCAACTAAATTCATGCTCATTTAGGAGTGCTAAGTGAACAAATTCTGATGCACGTACCCGAATGTCTGCACCAGCCAACTCAGTCCACACGTATCGACATGCATCACAGACAAATTATGTATAGATGAAGCACGTTCCCCCTGGGACTTCTTAAATAAGGACTGCTACCAAAATGGAGTAACTCCTCTCACCAGGGCAGTACTGACAGCCAAGATATTGCAGGGCAGACTGGCACCCTCTGCTCCACACCAGCACTGGCATATACTGGTAGCACTGAAAATGAGACGTATGTCAGCTGAGGCCCTTAAAACAATCTCATTAAAACAGCACCATCTCTCCAGTCTTAAATTACGAGTGGACCCCAGGAGCATGGGATGCTCACAGGACTAACCTTACAGTCCATGTAACCAAATAGATTTGAAACCTTGGAGAAAGTCGACTGAATACCTTTTCTTTTTCCTGCTGTAAGACTCAAAATCATTGTGAAATTTGAAGTCACCATTTAATTTTCCAGTGGCAATGAAGATACGATAACAAGAGGTGAACTCACAACTCAGAATCATTCATCTCCAAGCACAGGTGAATCGCATGCTAAACCGCAGGGAGGATGAGCATGGGAGGGCATTTTCTGGGTGACTGGGTCCTTTGCTGTACAATGATGGGCACTGGCACAAGCAAACAGGTTGCATACTTACCTCTGGCTTTCAGCGCAAGCTAGAATATCAGCTTGCACAGAGGAATTCAGCTTAAGAAACTGGCACCATCGGTCTGCAACAACTCACAGCTACACACAACTTGTTGGCTGTAGGTAGGAAGCAGCTGATTACAAACTCAGGGCGGCGATTTCCCAAGCCTGGGTCTCTACTGGCGAAGCTAAGAGAAGTGGTCTGTCAGCTTAGCCGGTAGAGAGAGCTGCCCTGAGTGGGTAACGGTCCCCATGCTGCCCGGTGTGGTGGGGTGCAAGGTCTGCATCTCCACCTGAGGCACCTTCACCACCCCGTCCTCTCCGATTCAATTCCCCCGACCTCCTTTAAGGGAAATAAAGAACAGTTTTGAAGCGACTCCTCTGAAATGCTCTATAAATTAAGCCATGTTTGTATAAACAATTAACCGGAGAGACGGGATGAGATGATGAGGGCAACTCAGGCTTCTGGTGGGAGGATGGAGAGGACAGAGAAGCCAGTGAGACTGTGTGGGCCACAGCACCCCGAGGGCAGCACCAGTGCTCGCCTTCCCCGAGAGAGCAGCAGGGCTCCCGGGGGGCTGGGGCACAGCCCCAGCTCAGCGTTACTGGCCGATGGTGGGGGTGTGTGCTGCCGGGAAGGCATCTGCCTGTCTGCCGCAACGCCACGGCATCGCAGCCTGCAGCATTCAGTGCCTGCAAAGCCTACCCCAAAAGAAAAGCCATTTTGTAACAAAAATGCCCTTTGATTTATAACTCTAGAAAACAACATCGAACCCTTTCCCTGCCTCCCCTAGCTTAGACTTCTGTGGGAGGTCTTCTCCGACCCACGTTCTCCTCTCTGGGGACTTTGGCCGGCCAAGCTGTGCCCCCGAGAGACGGTGTCTGTAGCTCAAACAAACAAGTAGTCCTTCATCACAGCGTGTTATGACAAACTGCGGAAAGACAACACTTTGTGTTTTATGGATTAAAACAGCAAAACACATGTCATAGTGTTTGCTCCCCTTCCCTCTTCACTGGATACCTATCTATGGTATCAGGGCACACCTGACTCTACTCCCTTGTCATTCACTGACCAGGGCCAAGGACTTGCTAATGGATGGTACTGCTCTCTGTAAAAGGTCCTTCGGCACAAGCAAAAATAGAAGGATGGCCCTGCCCTACTTATGACCATTTTAAAAATCCTTTTTAGTTTCCTTAGGGCTGTAAGCATTAGTTGGCTGGGTTTAACTCAATGAACTTGAAGCAATGAAGTTCATTGAAGCTGGTTTGTACGAAGAGTTTTCTTTCACGGAGGCAGCATTAGACAATGTGGTGCTGGATCCCAGGAGAATATTAAACACTTAATATACTGACAAGTGTAACATTTTATAAAAATGTTGCGTGAAGGATGAGCAGCAGAGCTAAAAAGCATAAAAAAGCTCATGCTCGTCTCTAGGCTGCTGCTGAGCGCTGCAGACCTCCAGCTATTGAACGAACCTGAATTCAAGAGCTTTTCCTTCGTTTTTTATTACGCAGTGGCTTTTGCTAACATCAGAGGTGAGTAGCTGAGTAATTTCCTATGTAGCCAACTGTAAGCAACTCTTACTAATAGAATGCAGCAGTAATTTGCAGTAATTGTCTGAATCTGCAGTTTACTGAAAATACTGTTATTATTGATTTTGGACCAAAGCTGAAGCATTTTTATAATAGAGATTAGGGGTTATTGTTCCTTAAGGAACCGGTTTTAATAGCTGTAGGAGAGTGTCACTATGCAAATTAATCTCGGTACTTTTCAGTGTAACAATGTATTGTAAATTAATTTTCTTGGTAATTCCTGTACTCAAGGTGACCAATAGTGCCCAGCCTACTCTAGCTACAGCTTCTCCTCACCAGAAACTGCCAGCTTTACAGGGTAAGGTTGGCAATATGAAAGCACACTAGTTAACTTTTGCAATACACAAGCTCATTAAAGCAACTTGGAGAGTCTTGCGATCGTACAGGCTACCTGAAAGACCGGGGGAAGCCTCAGCTCAGCACAAGGCAGTGACAGCTTTGCCACTGCTGTCACTGGAGTTAGGATTTTAATCCACATCTGTTTCAAAAGCATAGCCAACACAAACGCAGTGCTCCTGCACAGGTGTGTGCAGAGACTGGTCAGTGGCCTACAAAAGGTGACATTTGAATATTCTAGGCAAAACTACCAAAACCTCTTTCCTTAAGATTAATTTCCAGTTTAGTGCATCAATACACTTCCCTGTTGCAAGCACTGCATCTCTTGTTTCAGCTTCACCTACTGCAAGCTCTAGCTCCTTACATGTTACTGTTATTGCTATTTTTTTACCATTAACGGGTGACTACCGTCTCTGCGTAACTTTATGTCTTTGCTATGATTGTTGCTTCACTCTTACATCTCGACCCCACGCTGCGATTAGATAAGCAGCCACCCTTTCCCTCCCTGAGCTACAGACGCACCCAAGCAGCTCTTCTCCGGAGACCAGGCTTCCTTCCCAGGGGCTCTGGTGGCACCAGTTCAGGCCAGCAAACCAGCACGTGCTGGTACTGGTTCGCTTGACCCCTCCCCAAAAGAGCAAAGGAGAAGGGAGCCCTCTCGCCTCCAGGTCTGTGCTGGCACAGCTGATACTGGTGAAAACAGCCTCTCAAAAACCGCTCTACATCACAGCTAAATCATGGAGAAGGACTGAAACCTTGTCCTCTGGGGATTAGTCTGGCAGCCAGATGCGATCACTGGTTTCTGGTACAATCACAAGTACTGATTTGCTCTGCATTAGTCCCACCAATACTGGACTTTCCATCTGTTAGTTAAATAAGGTTTCCAAGCTTGACCAAGCCTGCTGATGATATTAAATAAGACCGTTTCTTTGAAAGAGCTACTGGGCAAGAAAATGGCTTTTTTTCCCCACCACAATTATTCAAATGGTTTTCATCTGCTTTCTTTTTTGGTTTTTTTGTTGTTTTTTTTTTTCCTTGAGAAGTAAAATAACAGCCTTGCCGATTACTCTTTGCTAAGGTACCCGATTGTGGTGACATTGAGGCTGACCTTGGAGTCACCTCCCCCGCTGCCGCACTCTCCTTTGTCGTACCACCATTTGTTTTTCAATTTGTCCAAGAGGCCTTGCTCATTCAGTTTTAATACTGCCAGGTTAACAGCATTTCTTGAAACGATAAAACATAACTTGTAAGAAAAAATGCACAAATGCTTAGGAAATCGTAACGTATAAAAAAAGGAGCACAAGAGGACAAATTGGCTAAAATTTCACAGAACGTGGAGCTATCAAAATGTCTGTACAGCAAATACAGGGTTAAATATTGGAAGGTGGCATGGAGGATAACATTTGCTCAAAACTGAAGTGTGCGGGATGGGGAAATCGTCTTTGAGAAAAAAAGTAACAAGAACACCACATCATGCAGTTAACATTCGTCACATATGGCAGGTTAACTCGGCTTTTACCATTTAAATTGAAAAAGCCATTGAACTGTAAAATTAAAACAGCAACAAACAATCAGAAAGGACAACACGAAGAGAACACTAAAAAAATGGATGCATTAAATAAACGAAACCATAATTTACCGTCTTATTTAACTCCATGGAATATTGAAGATTTTAAACTTTAAAGTTACCTCAAAATCCACAAGAAAGAAAATGACAACACAATACATCAGGGTAGGTGGAATACTATAACAACATGGATATTGTTATATTATTCCACCCACCTTAATGCTGAGCCTTTGGGGGTTGCTACACCATAGCCCTTGGAATCCAGGTTGCCGCCAACTTTCATGGTGTCGCAGGGCTTGCGCTGCTCGATGTACTCGTTCATCGTCGACTCCAGCAGGAAGGCAAACTTCCCCTTTGACTTCCGCACCCTCGCAACCCCGTCCGCTGTCGTTTTGGTGAACACTGAGGGCTCGGCCGACTTCATGTATGACCACATTTTCTCGTAGACAGCTATTTTTGACCTCTGGGAGAGACGAAAGGAGGGAAATGAAGAGCCATGTTGTCAAGGGCACAAGACTGAGCTCCTTGGGCTTAGTTGGCTTAGGGGTATAATTAACACCCTGTAACTTATTAAGGCTAACAAATAAAAAAGTCAAGGTAGCTTGGAGAGAGACATATTGCCCCCTGAACGATGACCAAACCATAAAATGGTTGGGGAGGGGGAAACATATCTCAGACATTTATTCTACTAATTGCCATGTAATTGGCAGCCCGGCAGTCAGAATGAGAAACGGTGTGTGCCCATTCCAGTGACTCCGCTCCTGCTATGCGGTGGGTTTATCCGCCTGCATGCTGCTCTGCTACTGAACCAGAGGGAGGATGTTAAATCCCAGCTCATCCGTCATGGCCAACAGATGCAAAAGAAGCCTCTCCTCTTCGCACAGATTCTCAGCGTTTGTTTTTGTGCTAACTGGCAGCTAGGAAACACTGACATTTGCTTATTACAAGTTCCCAGCAAGGCAGGAGTCTGCTTTTCACAGCGGCGATGGCAGGTCTATGATACAGGAGACCAGGACAGCTCTAGTGGCTTCTAATAGTGATGCTCATACAAGGGATATAAGTAGTAATTATAAAATCCTTTATAAATCAATAGTCAAACTTTCAAAATGCAGTTTCACATTACCCTAAAAGATAGCAAACACACATATTAGCAGTAAACTGAAAAAATTGCTCGTTAACTGTCTTGTGTGTCATATATGTATCTATTTTTTTTCCTGTTTTCCTCATTTTTGAGACTGAGCCAATCCTAACAGCCTCTAGCTCAGCATACAGGTTTTGTAAACCTGGAAATGTTGAGAAATGTGTTACTTCCCCATCTCCCTCTTCCTCACCAGTAACATTTAAACCACTTGCAGATCTTAAAGCCACCTCCAGACTCTTAAGCATTCATACCCTGGACTACTGGTTAAACTTTCCTGCTTGGTTGACAGAAGGCTGTAATGCCAGCTGTATTTCTCTAAAGTCTAGAAATCCAAAGGATTTATATAAGGCTTTGGGCCCAAGCTGTGGGTATCTCGAATTTATGCCTCCTACTCCTTGCCAGTTTCCTGTCCACAGCTTCCCTTGCAGAATGGGAATGAGGCAGGCAGTAGCTAAATCTAGTTCAAATTTAACAAACTTGTGGCAGCGGACTGTTAATGTCCATCAGCTTGATGATCGAGACGTGTTTCCTCCTCATTCAGAACAATTTAATGTGTTTTGAATAATGTAATGCTTAACAACCAGCCTCCAAACATTTCACAGGGAGTAAGCCCTGCCTTCACCGTTCTTCAGATTAACATGCTCAGCTAGTGTCACTAAGACGGATGGAGAGGAGCACGGAGAGCAAGGTTTTATTTTAATTATCCTTCCTGATGAGCTGAAAAACAACTGAAAATGCAAACCAATTAAAATCAGCCCAATTGACAATAGGAAATCAGAGAAACAATACAGTGCAGCTCTGCTAGGAGCTGGCTGGGTGGTGGGGTGCGAAAAACAAGCAAGAGGGATTTCAACTGAGAGCATTTCTTGGCTAAAGATGGGCTGTACAGCTTCGTTTGTCCAGCATCAGGAGTGAAAAGGTGGTGGGAGGAAAGGGACCTGAAATGGTCCTTACACAGGTAAAAGAAGGAATCAGGGGATTTGCCTTCCCCTCCCTCGCAACAGCAAACACGGAATAACCCAAGATGAGGACAGAGGCTCTGAAGCGGCTGGGGGGAGCACGGCAGCCCGGCTTCTGGAGGGGAGTGTGGGCTCGCTGCCCTGCGCCAGCACCGCACGGCACTGCCTTGCTGCCTCTGCCAGCCTCAGGCAGTCGGGTTCTGATAGGGGCAGCTCCGAGCCCCAGCTGACAGCAGGACCGTGGGTCCTTCCCGAGGACAAACGTCTCACTGGGGCTCTTGGTCAGGCACCCATGGGCCAGCAGCTAAAACACGCTGCTAGTTGCTTTATCACCGATTACGCTCTCTCCGAGCACGCTGACCTGGGTCTCCTGCTTTTCCAACAACCCCCTTGATGCACGTGGGCATCTTGACACCTCCTTCCCTGCCGGGAGCTGCCCAGGGCACAGCACCGCTCCCAGGCACCCACCGGCGGGGCCGTGGGGACCCCGGGGTTGGCAGAGGTGCCGGGAAGCGGTGGTTGTCACCGGCTCAGCGGCTGCCACCATCCTCGTACCCTGCGTGGCAGCGGTGTTCACCAGCACACGTGGCAGAGGAGGCAGGGCAGGCAGGGCGAGCCGTGGCCCAAGGCACGGCACTGCCCACAGCCAACCTGCCTGCTCTTCTTGTGCAGCTCCCTCACACGGGAAAGGTAACGGAAACAGCCTGGCTGGCCAACACAGAGACTGTGTGAACAGTGGCAATTCTGGCAATTCCAGCTCAAACTGTGCTCTTATAGGCGATTACTGTGCATCATCAGTCACGAGCCAAGTTCACCTGAATCAATTTAACTTTTAAAATTAATTTATGTATTCTCCCTTTTTTAGTCCGTATGTTTACAATTTTAGATTATACTGATGTTAAATTGTTAAACTGTCCTAGTTTCAAGGTGCTTGTCCTTTACAACCTTCATCTTCTTTTAACATAAATAATACAAGCGCACCTGCCCATTTGTATTTGCAAATGGGCATCTAGGGGACAAAAGGAAAGTAAAAATACAGCTTTACTCTTTCTATCTCTCAGCAAGCTAAAGTGGTTAGACTTCAAAAATTGTGCATGTACTACATATGCTTTTGCTTGTTTTCCTCTGCAGAGTGTGCCTTTAACTACACAGACAAACCAGAATTTCTCTTCCTTTTCATCTTCTAACTCACACCAGAATATCTGTCTTTAATAAATTCTTTCATACTCTTTCCAGCTGGCCTGACTACCTAAAAGCAATTGCCAATACATCTGTGCATTGTTAATAATAACAGTTATCTGATGAGTGCCAACAGCATGCTCAGGGCTGCAAATGGTCCAAACAAAGCACATTCTCTGCTCCAAGGGCAAAGGGTGAATATCATCATTCATGCTTCAAAAAACCAAATTCCACCACTCAAAGCCAGATCTCTTTCCAACTTTTACAAATAGCCTAAGCTTTATAGTTTGCTCCCTTCGTTTAACTCTTTTGGATGATGTGGTTAATAAAAATCAGCACATTTCTGTAAGATCGTTGCCCACCTCTTCTTCTGCCAAGTGGGATTTTCATAATATCTTGTTATCAAATTAACTAAATGAGTATAGCAGTCTGATCCAGTAGAAGTAGCCAAAAATGCAAGCTAGAAATGAACACAGCAGGTATTGACTGGGAAAGGTTAAAATACAATGCATCGTGCACGTGTTGGTTTTGGAGCGGTCGGAGCAGCCAGAGCCTGGCAGGGGGAGACTGGGTGAGGACCCACGGGTGTCCCAGGAGCGGGGACCAGTGAGGTGATGGGCTCCGGCCACTGCGTCCTGCTCGGTTAGCACTGCTCTTTGCAGCCGTTCCCCTAAATTCATAATGAGGCCAAAATAATGATTTATGATGGGACTTCTTAGAGGAAGGGACAGTGCTACCAGAGAAGCTGTGAAACCTGCAAATCTGCTAAGAAGTGCTTGAGGGCCTGTTCTGCCCCAGGAGCCGTATTTTACACCTGCTCAATGGCATGAAATGACCAGTTGACTAAACCTGGTCAAAGACATGAGATGAAATGAAAGATGGTATTTTGAGTAAATATTTTCCTTTTTCCAATTTTCCAAGTGCCTCAAAAAACCCCCAGAAGCCCCTAAAAGACTTTCAGAAAAGGAAAATTTCCTTCCTTTCTAACTAGCTGCAAATCCTGTGCTGAAAGAACATTTTCACCCATCTGTCTTCCTCTGCAGACATTCAGGGCACCCCTCCCAGCCCCCGCCAGTGCCTGCGTGTCTCCCCCAGCAGTCTGACACCTGCCAGAGGGGCCAGACAGCACGAGCAAGCATAGAGAAAGGATTTACAGTCCAGAATAAGGTAAGGTCTGACAGATCTGCACTGCTGCTAGAGTTCAGTGGCAGTAAAACATTTTCCCTCTCATTAAAGTGCTACTTTTAAAGAGATATTTAGAAAAAAAGCTTAAAAGCAAAGATTTAAACCAATTCAAAGCCCATAACTGCAGTAACTCCCTATGCTCTGCAACTCCTATCTCAGTTCTTTGATATTGCTCTCAAGAAGTCCGTCACACACATTTCCTTGGGATTTCAAGGGGATATTATCATCATTTTTTTTCTTAAAAGCAACATTTTCAGTGTTTCATCTAGGCCTTGGGACACATTAAAGCATCTTTTCATTATCGCAGCCTTACTGCAGATATAAATAGAGCTGGCCTTTGCTTTGTCAATAGTGCTGGCTTTTTTCTTTCTTTGGAGATGTTTATGCAGAAGTATGAGCCACACACACCTCAGCACAAGGGTGGCGGCAGCTCCCTTTCGTGTCAGCAGAGCCAGCAGCAATCACGCTGAGGAGTCACTTCACTTGGCCCATTACTGACCAGTACCTAAATACACGCTGCTTCTGGGTAGCAATGTGTTCATTTTAAAAGAAGGTGTCAATTCAATCAGTCCACAATTTTAACACTGTCTTTCATTCTAATTCTGCTGGTTTTGATGTGTGGTTGGCTCCAGTACTGAAATGAAAAATCAGACAAACCCCCAGCGTGCCACAGCATCAAAAAGCGTGGCTGGACAGGGCTGGGCGCGCGCGTTACAGGCAGTGGGAAGGAGGCAGGTTTACGTCTCAGTTGCGGTTATTTCTTTAACCCATTCAACGACAAAAAATGCAGCACCTGCAAACCTGGCTCCAGCTGAGCAGGACCAGGTGCCTTGGTTTCACTTTCGCACATCCCAAACTGCCTAGAGATATACTGCAAAACCCAGCACATCTTGGATGATTCCTTGACATTGGTTAAATTTAGCTCTAAAATATCTTTGTGACTGAAGCCTTCTCCCATTGACCGCATTACCTTTCCCCCTCTGCAGACATCTGTCTCGTGCTTCTGCTAAAAGTGACATTGCATCACCTCCTCCGCTATTGAGTAGTGGTGAAGCTATTATATTTGAAAGAAACAGCATTTTTTCTCTATAGTTAAAGTATGTTACAGGGATGCCCTTTGCCTATTTTAGAATGTTTTGCCCTCTCTGCTGCCTTATCCGCAACCTGCAGGTCTTCTTCAAAATGCCCGCCTCAGGCACCCTGTTGGGATATTTTATTAAAATAACCAAAATGGTCCTTTGTTTCTTATGACAGGCACCAGGAAATTATTTCCCAGCAGTCAAGCTCAAAATGTTCTCTTATAGGTGATTATTGTTGATCATCCAGTCATGAGCCAAATTCACCCAAATAAATTTTACTTTTAAAATTCATTTATATATTCTCCCTTTTTTACTCTGTATGCTTAAAATTTTAGATTATACTGATGTTATACTTTTTACCTCTGTCTCCAAAACTAAGAGAGTGATAAACAAGCTTAAAAAAAAAAAGAGGGGGGGAAGAAAGAGGTAAGGTCCCCCCAGTAATGCAGGAGCTGGGCTATAAGGAAGAACAGGAGAATGTTTCATGCTAGGCAGTATTAGTCTAAGAAATGGAACGGGCATACTGGAGAGGAGGAAGACCCAGAAGGAAGGTAGTTACAGCTGCCTGGTCTCAGGGCTGGGTCCAGGCTATGTAAACTTTAATATACTTTGGAGTAGGCCAGCACATATTGAAATGCAGTAAATCCAACAGGGAAGTACAGCAAATGGGAGTGAGACAAGTGCAAAGCGGACGGAGCATCCTGACCACAGCACGCACACAAAGGTAGGCAGAGACATCGATAAAGGACCTAAAGCAGCACAGTTAACACACTCCTCCTTAACTACAGCAGCCCTATGACCACTTTATAGGTCTTTAACAAGAGAAATTTATAGCCCTAAGTCAGACAGATGTTGCTGATACAAAACACAAAGGTCCGTACTAAAAACTGTGCAGGTATTTAATCTGAATAATACATCCTGCCTTTATACAGAAGCACGCCTCACTGATATGAACTTAGGTAGTTAAGTGTGAACCTTAGCTTCATTATCATCACTCAATGCTTTTCTTCCATGTGTGCAATTAGCTATTCTACGGTAGCTAATGAATCCAGTAGCTTATAAACCATTAAAAAGCAAGTTACTAAACATGAGTTAAAAAACGCCTGAAGACTACCTTGGTACCACCGCTGTTGTCTGGCTTGGGGACCACTTTGAGATCCATTGGTTTTAGGCAGTGGCTTTCTTGGACTTTCAATACAGCAAACTGCAACAGAGTGGCTGCCATTGTCTTGGTCTTTTGGATAAGGCTTTGATTTGACGCCTTTCTGCTCCCCCACAAGCCTGATGTCAAGTCCCCCCTGCCACAGCTGCCTCTGGGAGGAGCGAGGGACGGTGGTTGGAGCCCCCAGCCCAACGCCAGCTCTGGAGCACATGGAGGCTGGCCTAATGATGCTACATTAATAATAATAACATGACAAATGTTATTAGCAAGGTCCCTCTGCCTGAGATTTCCAAGCTCTTTAATAAGAAGGAAAAAATAGGTCTCACAAAGGCCAGAGAGCACCATTAGTCCCCTTTCCCAAGTGCGGACATGAAAGCAGAGAAGTCCCTTACTGAAGGACATAGGGCAAAGTCTAACAGATCAATGTCACAGCTTTTAGCCACATAACTTGTGATGCCAGCAGTTTACTTACCTATATGGACAGAAAAATCAATTCCATCATTACATGAACCTCTTGTTTTTATTACATTCTCGTCAGAAGAAAGTAGGTCAGATGCCATGAGCACGCACAGGACATTTGTCTTTTAGCTAGGCCAACTCCCAAATCTACCAAACTCTACCCATGGTTTATTAATTTATGGGATGCCATAGATAAGCAAGGTTCAAGCACGCGCACGTAAACTAGTCTGTGTATATTTGTAGGAATACACAAATCTTTGATAACGTATGCAGAAACATAAAAGAAAGGGTAAATTGGTGAATAATAATATTGCACAGTCAAGTTTGTGATGAGAGACATTGTCATGTTGGTTTGTTGTTCAAATTAACGATGTTGTAACTTCTGCTTTAGAAATGTCATTTTCTTTTCCCAGCTGGGGCACATGAAGCCCTGAGAGCTGAAGGATCAGGCCCACAAACCTCAGGGCTGTCCGCTTTCCTCTAGGATCCCCGAAGTCAAGATTCAGACAATGCCTGTACAGGGGCTGTGAGGACAGTTCCCATCTTTCGGAGGCAGCACTCTCAGCCCACAGGCAGTATTTCTCCCCTGACGGGTGCAGGGATGGGGGTCCAGCAGGGAGCTCGTGGAGGAGGCGGCGGTGGGGAAGGAGGGTCAATGGCAGCACTGCACACACAGGCAGCCGGGGAAGCAGCCTGCAAAAATCCCCTCCAGGCTTCAGCAACACTAGAGATGTTCCACACCTGACATACACAGCGGCCCGATTACAAAAGAAACTCTATCTTCTAGAAATAATACAATATTGTAAGGGTTTTCTTTTCCTGCATCATGGTCATTTTGAAAACGTGAGCTTTGGCAGCAGGCAGGTAATGTGTTGTAGCTGCTTTAACAGACATCTTTTCTGGACTGAGCTCCGCTCATACAAACAGACAAGCAAAGTGCCACTCCAGCTATAACTAGACGTCGCTGACATGTCAGGAAGAGTCTGCGTAGCAGAATGTAAATCAAGATTTTAAGACATCCTTTCCTGGCACAACACTGAACTTCAGACTACGCCTATATTCATCTCCTCACTTTATTGCTACCATCCATTCCTCCCCATTGCCATACTGATTGGGAAATTAAAATGAAAGTCTTTACCAAGAGACAAGCTGCCTTTGTAAATCCTCTGTGATTCATGGTCAGAGCCAGTGCTCACCCCGAGGCAGCGCACTGCGAGGCTGCGTGGGGAGACGAGAGGGGCTGGGTGGCAGGCGCTGCCAGGGATCAGTTACAGCTGTACTCTGCAAGCCTGTCCGTCTGTCTGTCTGTCTGCCTGGGGAGCAGGAGGCAGCACGCACCCGAGCTGGCCGGAGAGAGGGATTACGTCAGCCTTCAGGCTAAGGGGCATCTTTCCAGCGGTGACATATTTAGCAGAGTAGTCTTGTCTGGGCAACTGAGCGGTACACTAGCCCTGCTCTGGATTTGGCCCGTAATAAATTAACAGAGAACGGCGTTTCCAGCACACGATCTGAACACTGTCAGGTCTAATGAGTTTTCAGCTCCAGACAGAATAGGCCAATATACAGGCAATGATGGAGAAATCCCAGTGGACTGCAAGAGGGGATGTTTCATATTCACATCATTAGAGTTTCTAAACCGTCATGTATTTTCTAATTATGCAAAAGTAACAGTAGCAGCACTGTGAGTAATTTATCAGCACCCATGTATTTTAAATGAATCCCTAACAAGCATGTATTAATGTGACACAGCAGCATTACGTAAAGTAGGAGAGACTTGAAAAACCAGGGTCCTCGCTGTCTTGAGCAATGTCATTATCATTCTCATAGAGCTGCTCTCTGAAAAGTAGAGCATTCAAACAGCAAGTGGTTTTTTCCCCGAGGCGCTCTCTGCTTCGACTCTGTGGTGCAGACACAGTTATGGCGTTAACCCACTGCTAGCTGCTGTGCCGGGCTTCACCGTGGGCTGCATCCACACGTACTGCCTGACCTAAGGAAACCGTTCACCTCTACAGTGCAGCAGGCAACCCTGTTCTCATAGAGATCGGCTCCTGAGCAGTATCGAGACACAGGTCTACACAAGTAGAGCTGATAGACAAATGCCATCTGTTATTGAAGATAAAGGAGAGGTTTATTCAAATATTTGTTATTAAGTGTTGACTGAAAGCTTCGTTAAATCCTGGCTTGTCTGCTGAAATTAGTAAAATGGTTCAGCCACCTTAACGCCTGTACCATCCAAATGTTTCTTTTCCAAGGAGTGGATGATGGATGAGCTGTTAATTTTAGTTCCCGTAAGGATACATTTTTCCTCTCCAATCTATAGGCTTAAAGACATTAGATCACTTCATGGGAAACCATTTCTTTTGTAATTATGTCGCATTTGATTTCCTGCTGTCTTAAAACTGCCTGTTAGCCATGTGGCAGAAAGGAGGTTCAACAGATTAAGAGAAAAAAAAAACCCCACAAGTAGACCATCTATCATTCATGCAATGGAGAGGCTGTGATCTCTCTGCACACATACATTCACCTTTTAATATTTGTGCACGCTCCCACCTATATCAAACAGGGAAGGGAGAGAGAACTTATGGGTGAATAACTTTTTCACACTTTCTGTGTTGAAAAACAGTTAAACCACAGTACTTTTTCTGATTAATCGCTGCCATGTTGCCTATCAAAGATCTATACAGCTCATATTTGAAGCTATCAATTTTCTGTGATGTTCTGTTCTTTAAAGTCCATAAATACAAACACACTTCTATATTTTTGTCAGGCGTTTGTTATGATGACTGTGTTGTTTTGCTCAATGCCAAGAACACAGAAAGCTTAAAACTGCTAATCATAGTTTTATCCAAAGGCAAAAGCAAAACATTTGTATGAATGCTGTGCTAGAAACAAATCCTTCATCTTCACTAGCAAAGTGATTTTGAAATTAAAAATCAAAGAGTTTAACTACAGATGAAACCCTACCGCTGCATGCACAGCGTTCACTATGGTATTTTTAATAAGCTCTAATGATGATCTCAATATTGTTTGATTGCACAGAATGCATAAAAATCACACAGCAGCTATTGGCTCATAATTCAAGGCTTTTCCTTACCTAAACCGCTTGCTGGTAGAATTTATTTCCCTTACCTCTTGTCTTCACACAACCTTATCATCAGAGGAAAGCAATGAGCTCTTTTATCTTATATCTGGGTGTAACACCCTAGTGCTTCAGGACGCGTTACAGTCATTATTCCTCCCTCTCTCCCTAATGGGTCTGGCATGGTGCTGCGCTCCTGCCTGCCTGTCCGTCCGTGGGACCAGACTCGTCTGCCACAGCCTGCCCTTACTGAGGACCCCGGGAGGGATCGTAGCGGGGAGTCCTCTCGGCACCCTGCCAGATGGGGTGCGATCCTGCGGCTGTTTGCTCTTTGGAGCCAGGAGGGACCTGCCACTGTCACCGGTGCCACTGCAGCTCCACCTCATACAGTCCATTACAAAGCACTGCCTGAACAGGAGTGGAGGCTTTAGTTACCCCAAGTGCTTTTAGTGGAAGGTATTTCAAAATCCTCTTGATGGGTTTAAGGAACGATTTTTAATTTCCAAGGAATTTTGGATCAATCCGTTCATTTGTTCTTTCACTGTTTTTCCAGATAAATGTTTATTTTTTGCTTTGGTGCTAATCTGTCTGGTGGCTATTTCTTTCGTTTTGAACAAATTGTTTCCTGTATCGGCTTTAGTTTGACCAGCTAAACAAGCTGTACTTGAAAGTTCTTTTCAAGAGATACCTCACCAGTCCCCTTACCATCTTTACATGTTTTTTCTGGTACCTGTTTCCATGTCAAAGCACCTTTCCTGAGCATGGGCAACCAGAGCTGCAGACAGAAATGCAAAGCCTCTTGCCAGGGCATCTCATGCTTTTCTATCTTCTCTTGCTGAACTATTCAGACTTGATGGAGCCAAGAAGAGAGAAAAAAGGGGGACCATCTTAGGGGCCACCCTTAACATGACTTCCTGTGTCCCCAAAATTGTAGTTATATATCATATTTTATGTCTATATGAAGTCCAGAAAGGCCTCACATTTGAAACAACCACTTTTTGAGAAAACTGATGGAAGAGGAATTTCAAGTGCTGAATGTGCCAACAAAGGCATAAAAGAACAGCATCGCCTTTTGACAAAACATTAATTAAGAGCAAAATATTACTGAAGTGTCTGGCCAGGCCACCCAAGCACAATGAGAAGTGAAGCCGTCACACAGGAGGCACAAGGAAAGCATGCACAGACTCCTCAGGGTCCTCAAGTCAGCTATCACTCCCATGTGTCCTGAAGTACTGGAGACTTTAGCCGTAGCTGTGAATTTCGTACCGTGTTGCAAAAAAATCATAAAAATAGTATCTGAAGTATCTAAGCTGTGCTTGAAGGCTGTCAGCCTGTTTGACTCCTCCAGGCACCGAGCCTAAAGTCTTTATCAACAGCAGAAGCAATGTCAGTGTCAAACTCTCTATCCAATACTCCTGAACATCAGTGCCAGGTAGGAGTAACCAACTGTAAGAGCAGGAACCATTAAGTCCAAAGGATCTTCGGCCTTTCAACTGAAAGTCTTATCAGGCCTGACAATTAATGCCTTTTCCAGGAGAAAAAATTAGGAACTGACTTCAGTGGCAAGTCATTTCATCTGAGGCATGGGGGAGCCATTAGATAGCAGAGTCATTTTGCCAGGGACATCCTTGAAACTATTGCTGAGAAAAAAACAAAGTGCTACAATAAAATACCAGTCCTTTGAGGCCTTCTTTTTCCTTAGTTTTAGTTAACAGTGATTAACTATATTGGTAATGGTGTGATATGAGCCACCTTCAATTTCCCATAAAAGAGAGAAGGACCTAACGCAAGATCTTGCTACATGTTACCTGCCTCAATATTTCAACCTGTAAAGCCTTGTCACATGAGAGCAATTTTGAGGACCTTCTGAAATTTCAAGTTTTCAGGAAAGTGTACTAGAGGGTCAGCTGTGTTTGTCAATGATCAAACATATACCTTGCAAGTTATTATACAGAAGCCTCTTAACACAGATATCTGCTATCAATTAAAAGAAATCACCATAAATTCAAGAGCAATTTATATTTCCAAATGTCTAGAAACACATTCTGCTTCTACTAAAGTTTAAATACAGACACGTTTACATAAGAATTACTAATTGGTTGTAAAGGTCACGCCTTTTGAATATATGCACATTGGAGGTGTGAAACCTATTAGACTGTGGTATTATACTCAGGCTCAGTGCTGAATTTGTATTAAATGGTTTTATATTGATTTGATGAGCTGCTCAGATATGCTGAAGCTTTAATTGAATGTATTAGAAGATGTTAATTCTAACAGATACACCCTTAAAAGTAGTAGCTTAGTGATGTGAAATTGCTTTCTAGTACAGGCCTTCGCCAGTTTTCAAGAAAGAGAAAGAAGTATTCTGGAGTCCTTAATCTGAGACTGTATGTTAATAAATACTAAGGAGACGTTCTTTCTTTTCCTTTTCAGTATGGATGAGTGCCCTTTGAAAGCCAAAAGGGAATTGATATAATCTATTGATTGCCATTTAAATGCCTTTATAAGCTAATTAGTGCAAAATGTAAAATGTTTCTGAGCAGAAACAAGCAACAACCATGAAAATACAGGAAGACTCATTTGGTTCTTAGATATACTGGGGGGACAAATGCCCTGATGCAGAGAGTCACCAGCCAGTGAGGAGCGTGAATAGTGCCTGCTGTGAAACTGTTGTAAAAAACAAGCTCTCTTGTTGCAACTGTGAGAGCAATGTCATGCTGACAGCAGTCATTGTGCACACTTGAAACAGCAATGGTGTATCTAGGTTTAACCTACATAGCTGGGATAGCATCTATCTGGGAGACGTTGTGATGTTTAGGGAAACAGCCAAGACTGCAAAATAGGTCACTAGCTGGAGTCTGCCCAGGTCTGAAGTGGCTGAAAGTCATTACCATCTGTTCATCTGAAATGAGGTGCTGGTATCGGTCCAGTTCCTAGCAGATAGGTATCCACACTGTAAAAGAAACCTTCAAAAGCGATCCTAGATGGAAATGGGGTTGGCAGAAAGGAGCCATGGACTGAAGGCTCTAAAGGAGCTCCATCTAGCACACACAGACAAGATGGTGGGTATCTGAAGCTCATTTAGGTGTTGTCCCTCTATGATGCATTAGGAGGCAATTTTTCTTTGCCGTTGTCAGTCTGGCACCTTTCACTGGCATACAGCAGCCATTAAGATCAATATCTGGCTAATACCTTTGCTTGAGAAACATTTTAGCTTTATAGCTCTAGCAAGAGATATACCTATACAAGCTTCTTTATGGGATCTTGGAGAGACTGTCCTGCACCTCCTGTGCGAAGTCATGGCCCAGCTATAAAGCCAAGTTACTGTTCTTGGTGCCTCTACACACATGCTGACCTCCAGCTCACAGCCAGCGAACTTCTCCCATCTCTAGAGAAGATTTAGCTGCCTCTCACCTCTGGCTGTGGCAGCCAGAGTGTGTGTACATATGCACAGACAACCGTGTGAGTAAGGATTGCACTGACTTGCTCACATAGCCATCCCCTCAGTTAGAAACTTCCTTTCTCACTGGGTAGATGATCCTGACCCACTCAGCCAACTGTTGCTTAAATTGATTAAATGCTGGTGGGGAATGGGCGGCGGAGGATATTCCTCTCACAGAAGGAATAAGCATCACACTGTACCCAGGAGAACTCATGGCTTTTTCTGACACAGATTACTATCACTCCCACTGACGCTCTAGAAGTAGTGAGAAAAGAGCTTACAGGGAGAAAAGTATCCCAAACCACAGAGCAGGCATAGTCTGTGCAGCAGGCAGCAAGCGGTCAGAAACCAAGCATCCTCTAAGAGTTATTTCAAGTTTCAGCCATCATTACGTCTTATTAAGCAGCTAATAAAGACTGTACAATGAAGTATTTATGTGAACGTATGCATTTCATCTAAGGCAAAGCTTTTGCCCTTCTCAAATCAACTGAAGAAGACTCTAATTACAACAGTTTCATGGCTGCATCATTCTATTCAAATTAATTACTCTGCAAAAGTTAATACAACTGAAATTATGTTGTGTGCCTTGAGAACTCCGAGGAGAGAGAAGCATCACTTAGGGCCCATTCTCCTTCCCACTTGGCCCATCCAGATCATCCCAAGCAGGCGTGAGCCCCACTCCACCACTACCGGGGCTCTGCTCTCCTCCTTCCCCATCTGACTCCTCTCCCTGCCTGATGGAGCTGGCAGCTCCTGACAGATCATCCTCATTTACAGCCCTGCTGTCTCCAGCACCAGGAGAGAGTCACAGCTCATCTCAAGACTATTAACAGCACAACAAAGTATTCATACATTTACTAGACTTTGTATCCTTTCACACAAAACACACTCCTTTGATCTCTTGGTGAGAAGGGATTTCCTTGTTATGTCAAACTATTAAGAAAATGAAGCAACACCCCCATACAATCCCTCTTTCTGTATTAACAGTAACAAGATATTCAAAGGAAGATTTTTCCCCCCCTAAGAACAGTATAGTGACTGTGAACAGCACCAATATTTCTAATCAAGTTGTGCTACACCTCTTCTGACAGGTCCACTCAACTAATTTTTGCTGTGCAGATAATACTGCCTCAGACTGATAATTAAACAGAATACAAATTTTTACACACTCATGTCACCCTTACAAGGTCAGTGTTTATCTCACAGGATTTTAATACAAACAGAAGCTGTTGTAATGTACAGGCCACCACAGTTAATTAAGAACTACCGAGTATCTATTTTTATATAAAGACATAACGTAGAAGTGAGGCAGAGTACAAAAGCTTTATAAAATACCTCTGCATTCACTTCCAGCTTTACATCAGATGTATACATACACGTGTGTGTGTCTGTGTGATCGTGTATTGAAATTTTAAGGAAATTCAAGGAGCCCTTAGTATTTCATCAGCCTACAGCAGCAAGGGTTTTTTTGTCACCGTCCTCCCTCACAGTTGTACCTGGCCAGTGTGTGTGACCGGCAGCACTGACCACTTCTCTAAATAAAAAAATGTTGGTTTGAATGGCATCTGATTGGCAGTGCTGAGAGAGAATCAAGAGCTCCCCAAAAGGGCTGAGCATTTCAGTTTACTCTTGGAAAGGCCAGAAATGAGAGCTTTTCAGGTCGCAATATTTTTAGATACATAAAAGTGGTCTGAGGTCATATTTAGAGTTTTTAATGACCCTCACCAAACCCTCTACAGTTCAGCTTGTGGCATGGCAAGTGGAGAAAGAAAGGATGACCTTAAATAAAGATGTATGCTCTCCCCTACCCCCAAATATTGCAAACCCAGCATTTCCCTAACCAAGATGAATACATACCAGTGTTCTGGGGTACAAAAGTTTTGCCCTTGACTGCCTGATACAGCCACAGACAGATGCTGGTAAGCAATGAAGACATAGCAACAACAGTTGCAGCAATCAATGCACCACATAGAAACTAACGGCAACACATGCCTCCCATCCCCCTTCTCATTCTGGCAAGTGAACACCAATGTCGGATGGCGTTAATGGCTGCCAGCTGGGCAAAGAGAGCAAGTAGGTCAAGAGCATCACTCCTCCAAGAGTTTTCTTTGCTAAATATTGTGCTAATGACTGCATTATTGCTCATCAGACCGAGGTTCTGAAACTGGTGTTAAAAAACCCCTTCTTGTCATAGCAGAGGTCAGGTTTTCCATCTTGAGATGTTTCAGGTTGAGCAAACCCACACATTTTTGATAAAATGCCTTTTGATATTAAAATCTGCACTCAGGCCTGCCCTGATTGCACAAAGCAGCTTTCACCAGAACAGCTATTACAGTTGGGTAAAAACAAATGACTGAAAACTGTGTATTAGGCACTTAGTTTAGAAAAGCTCTAATGGAGATTTAACAGACTTACTCTAAAGAATTCTTTGGTTGAGCCTGAATCCAAAGTGCCATAGGCTATTTCGGTTTGTTTAGCCAGGTCCTCTGCGCTCTCTATGGGAGAAACCATCCTTTCCACCGTAAGGAAGGCAGCAAGATTAGCAGTGTAGGAAGAGATAATGATGAGAGTGAAGAACCACCAGACTCCTCCGACAATTCGCCCTGAGAGAGATCTATGGAAAAACACACATCATCAAATTGCTTTGAAGACATTCCTTGATTTTTTTTTTTCTTCATTGAAGAGAAATTCACATACACAACCCTTTTGTCCAGATCCTCCAGGTACCTGTTTACAGGCGGACCGTGAGCCAGTTCCTGATAGCTTTCCTCAGGAGAGCAAACTCGGTGTGCACCTGGTCTTACCTAGTTTCTGCAGTCCTTCAGTGAAATCAAGGACAGTTGATTAAGAAATAATCCATCTGAGCCAACCCCATCGGAGGCTTGGAGAGGAACAAGCTCTCCTGACTTCCACAGACCCTTTGCTGGAGGAGTCTTTTGCCAGAAGACTTTGGTTTTCTCTGCTTGCTCAGCCTTTTGCTGAGGCTGGATCTGCCTGCTGCGATATGCCAGCATTGTGTCTCTTTGGGGGCTGCCCAGCTTGGAGGACACGAATGTACCTCTTACTCCATTGACTTTCAAAATATAAGATGTAGTAAACTGCAAAAAGGCATCTGGGTAAACATGCAAAGGAATAAACCAAAAATGATCCAGTATCCTTCTCTCATGACAACCTAGCAGGAACTACAGGCTGAATCTGCCTATTAAAGTGAGGAGAGAGACTGGTTTATGTTTTATGTTAATTAAAATTTGCATGTTGCACTGTTCCAAGTCAAGCATATTCCTGCTTTATAACCACCAGAGCAACAGAGAAGGAAGCAGAAAAAAATTTAATTGTGTTCTGGTTTTGTTGTGGTTTTTTGCTTCTTGTTTTTTTAAAAGGATATCATAAGGACTAGAAAAAAGCCTATTTGTAAACATGTAATTACAAAATGCCTAGTGGTCAGGAGGTCTAGATCCTGACAGTAAGAGCTCTTGATGCTTTGAAGCAATTGAACATCAGGCTCAAAATATTTGTTCATGGCTGAAGGATGCCAGTGTCACACCGCTCAACTGGGTGGGGAATTTAACCGCCATGTACAGTGCCCATTCTTCAAACACAGCATGTTGACCAGGAATGATTTCAGAAGCTGATACAAAGCTATTTCATATGTTTTCCCTTAACTCTACTGATACCAGTGGAGGAAGAACCAATCCCAGATACATTAAATCTGTGGAACTTGGGTGCTGTAGTCCTCCGTTTGTGTGCAGGGAAGAAATATAAAGCATGAAAACTCTTACCTGTTTATTTTAGTTTCCTTCAAGCCCCTCAGTGCCATCCCCAGACAGTGGGTACAAGTTGTCCTACCAACAGATGGAGACAGGAAAAAAGCAAAAGTCTTGTGATGTGCCCCCACCCCACCCCCACAGGGGGGGTTAGCCGGTAAACCGCCTAGTCTTGGCTAGAGCCTGAGATTGTCTGAGCCATTAAAAAAATCCCATTAAATTACTAAGAAAAAAAAAATACCCATCCAACATTAAAGAACACACCAAAGAAAAAAAAATCACCAACACAATAAAAACAGAGAACAACCTGGAATAGGTTAGAGGAATGTGGTGAAACAACCTAAGAGGTGAAGCACTGCTATTCTCCACTCTCCTCTGCCCAAGAAACTGAAGCAGCAGCTCCCACCACTAGGGTAGATGCAGGCTGGTTTCTGTGGATTACAGCACGCACCACTTCCCCCAGGGTTAGCTCCCCAGGGACTGCTGCATCAAGTCTTTACCGATGTGCAAGGCGGTTCAGGTGGTTACAAAGCTTAGAAGCTTGAGGAGTGAAGCAATGACTTTCGAGGTGTGAACTCTGAGAGACATCATCATCGCTCTGGCCTGCGAGCGCTTCCTCAGGGCAGGCACACATCCGCCAGCACACTGACAAGCAGAGGAGGCTTCCGTGCCTTTCTTGAGGGCTCCCCAAGAGGATAAAAGGCTTCTAAGTTTTAACCTGTGCTGTGCCACAGCTGTGCTCAGTAACAGAAGGCTACCGAGTAGCTGCAAAGGTAAGTTGCAGAAATATAAATCCAGAATAATGTGTAAGTCAAGGAATCTCTCTACCTCGCTCTACATTCTTTGTAGGTATCAAGTGAGTATCTTGGGATTTTACAGATGGCTGAAGTCCTTTCAGGCCAGCTCTCCTACCAGTTATGGTCTTGCCTTCAGCTACTTTGTAAAACTTGCTACCCTACACGCCTAACCAGCCTCTTATATGGGCTGACACGCTTTTAGCCTACTACAAAGCAGCGCCTGCTGAACTCGTGGCATAAGGCTCCCCTTGGAGCCAGTGGAGAGGAGCCAGTGGAGAAAGAGAGGAGACAGACACCCTCAGAAAGAGATTTATCTCACTTGCTGTAGTGTGGGATAAGTCTGAAGGTGCCCATCTGTCTCATGACTTCAGAGAGAACCGAGATGCTTAACTAAAACACAGCCTATTGCTTTTAGATGGCTACATCAGGTGAATTTCATCTCCCTTTTGTTCATTCCTTCACTACATACTTTCCATCTTCAGCGAAGACCTGGAGTTGAATTCCTTCTCCCTGCAGTGAGGTGGACAGTTTGAGAGCCAGACTGAGCAGAAGTCTGGCCAGCAGGTACAGCAGATGAAACATCCACTTGCATACAGCAAGACTAGCTTTATCTGGGGTTTCCAGGCTCCCATGGCCCTCTTGCTTTACAGTAGGTCTGGAAATAGGAAGATGAAAAAAAGACTTGCAAGGGTGTTTAGATAAATTCAATGGAACTATTGGGAACAAAGTAGTATGTGTTCATTCTCCCTGTAGTTTCCCACGGGAAATGTCTTACTTGGAATGGTAGCTGCCCCTTCTGTTAGCAGGACAGATGGGCTGCTGGGATGAAGATGCGCAGAAGACAAGCACTTATTTTCCAAACCAGTGAAACCTCAAGTTCACACTGCTGTAACAATAAAAAGTCTGTGTCGAGATGCATGCTCATACAGTGTATTACATACAGAGAAAGGCAAAAATATCTTGCCCCAGAGATCTTGCAACCTGCATGAACCAAGTCAGACAGATACAGGACAAAAAATGGAGAACAGCTGAGAGGCAGGGGAAGGTGGGCATGGCTGGATCTCTTGACGAAGGTGGCACTTCCCTGAGGGTCCTACATGCGAGAGAGGGGTCTTGCTAGATGAGGACCAGAGCTGTTCTTAGAAGAGTTGAGGTCACTTGAAAGAAAACTGGATGTTACTACAGAGTTGTTTCTCCCAGTCTTCCAATGAGCACAGAAAGGAAGATTTAACAGCTGCTACTATGAAGCAGTCTGGGCTGACATAGCTGTAATTGGTGGTAGCATGGAATGGGGCAAAGAAAAACAAAACAAACCCCAAAGCTGACACTGAAGGAAAGACAGACAGAGAGAGTCAAAGAACAAGAACATGGACAAGCATGGCCTGGCAGCCTCCTTGTCCAGAGGACCCCAGCTCCCCCCAGTCCATCTGCTGATATGAAGACTCCTTATACCCACTGCAGGAGCTGGTGTAGAGGGATGCAGGAGAAAAAGGATTAGTACATAAACACCGGGCTGGTAGTAAGAGAATACTTGTATGGTTTGTATTGTGAACCACAGAAATGTTTGTCCATTAGTTAGATAATAATTATAGAAAAATCAATCACAGCTTTTAATACCAGCACCGCTTTTTCTGATGAAGACATACCTGTCCAAGTATGCAGTGCTGTAATTTAAAAAGAAACAACTAATGCTTTATCCCAACATGTCATTTTCCAAATTACCTCAATAAATAGATCCTTTGCACGACATTATTTTAAAGTGAATTAGTGTGTTAACAAATGAGAGGAGCAACAAAGACCTGGAATAACAGAATTATATCTCAATTATCAAAACAAGGTCAGACGGTGTTTTCAAGAGGAAGTAAACAGGAATAGTGCATACCTTGAGTGGAAATTTAAAAGGAAGCATGGAGTCAAATGAGAGCAAGTTAGTAACAGGAGAAAAACAAAATAAATATTCAAATTCACAGTTTCCAGAAGAATAATACATTCAAACAATACCTAATTTATTTATCAAAATAGCTTGATTGTTTTTTCTACTCATGGCCATAAACCATATTTGATTTCCTATAGTACACAGAAATAATAAGCTTCTCACACTACTAAATTTTTAATTGGACTCTTCTGATCGATACAAGATGGCTGTTATATTGACAAATAACCCTGAACGACTTCGGTGCAGACTCTCCTTGTCTAGAACCCCTTCATATTCTAAGCACGTTACCTGGTACCCACTAAGCTGCGAGCTCCATCCCTTGCTCACATGCCCAGCCAGCCCTCTGCCTCTCCTGCCAGCCTCAGGTGGCCCTCGGCTCAGCTACTGCGACAGAACACAATAAATAATAGCATCTAAAGTGCTGACTTGAGATGCTTCCATCATAGGAACTGGCAGTGGGAGTTTCAGAAGTATCTAGTTATCCAGCTCTCGTTGCTATTTTGAAAGTCCCACAAAGTCATTCCCATGGCCTTTAATAGGAGTCTCTTGAGTCTTCTGCTGTGAAAACAGGGATCTAGAAATACACCCTCTTAAATGACCAACCTCGTGAGGTAATTTTTAATGAACCCCCTGTCTTTTTCCATCAGCCATTAATTAATCTAGCCTCTTTGTTCCACATGAATAAAGAGCAAAATGAAAATACATGCTCTCATAGAGATTTCAAAGATACTTTCACTCAGAACAGTGTTACAAATTTTACAATGTTTTCTCCTGATTCCATTTTCTGTACACATCTTACATTAAAGCAAGTTTAATAATCTATTTTTGATCCATCAGAAGTGAATTTTCAATGCTTTAGCTCACTATGCCAAAAACACAGCAGCCTTTGATAGCAGAACAAAACTGCTGGAACAAATGTTGATTCCATCAAGGGATGCACTAACCCCCATCCTTTGGCTGCTATCTGATTCCATTTAGACGACTCCTATTAAATACAGAGAGGAGAGTATAGGGATATATCCTCTGGAATATCCACACAGCATACTCACCAAGGATAGATCTAACTAGTCATTAGATGTCACAGCTGTTCCACACAAAGGCAGCTGAAAGAGCCTTTATCAGCAAGTACAAAAGTGATCTCTCCAGACTGCTTGTCGGCATCCCTCTACAAGTGCTGTATGCTCTCATGTAAGAAATTTATTCAGACAAAACTTACAATGGAAGAATGAAGCCCCTTTTAATGGCAATAAAATAGTATGAAACATTCATATAGTCAATGTACTGTGAATGGCGTAACCTTACAAAGATACGGATTAAGAATGGAATACTTGGGAATAGTCCCTTCTATGGAAAAGAAATTTGACATTTAATCAACTTAAATCAACATACTGGTCAAAGGAACAGTGTTTCTGGAATTTAAACCAAGGTATTAAATTTCTCTTTTTCTCAGTAACAATGCATGTAACTGCCTGGAATCTGTTATCATGAAAGGTAACAAAGTAACTGGACAACGTCTTCAAATGAGGGCCATGTATTAATACTGAGCTAATAGCTTTTGATGGACAGATAAAATAAATAGGTTTACTGCTGTCTTTTTTTTGCTAGGTATTTCCAAGGCACTTATCACGGCAGTATTGAAAAAAAATAAGAGTATGTTCTACTCATTATATAAGGTAAATGGCTGAACATGTCAGAGAGTCACATGAGAGCTTAACAAAAATCCTATGCACTTCTATTTAACTGTCAATAAACAGACCTAGTGGAAACAGTGCAATGCCTGCAGCTTTCCATGTGATGTCCCAGTGCTTATTTCCCGGTCCTTTATATTGGGCACACACATGGTCAACAGCAATTTAAATGTTATAACTACTCATCACCTTTAACAGCAAGCAGAGAGGCAAAGTTGCAATACAGAATTTAGGCATAAAGCAGAAACACAGTGTATAAACAGGAGGAGAAGCCAACAGCTATAACTGTACAGTGAGGCAGCACACCCAAACACTTGTAACTGTGAAAGCTAACGCATGGCGATATCCAGGAAAAAATATGTGCGTGTTTTACATAGGACATACATGCATCTGTCAATAAGTATGAAATCTAACTGCTGCTATCAAGACTTTTAAAACTTATGCATGACTTGCATCAGATACCAACAGGCATATGTCAGTATCTCTCAAAAGTCCTGGATTTCGCTGCGATCACTAGGATATTTGAATGTGCAACGACTGTGAACTTAAAGGATCATTATTACATTTTAACAGGTAAAATCATGATCCTTTCCATGACACTTCATAGAAGTTTTGTCACTTGCTTCAGTGAGGCTACTCAAGATCCCTACCACTATATGGACCAGGAAAACCTGGTAACTTTTCAATGATTAAGGTATTGAAAAGGTACACAAATAGGGAGATTGACAAGGTGCATTTTGAATGTAAGTGCTTAGTTAGAAAAGATCTGTCTCTCTTGCTTTAATTAGCAGCCTTGTTAAAGGGAAAAACGGCATTCTGTTTGTACTAAGCAGGTATTTTTAGTAATTAAAATAGCTGTAAACGGGTTATGAAAATATTGTCATCCAAAATATAACTACTGCTCCATCACTAAGAAACTAGATAATTTTACTGCTTATCACAGGCACATCACCAAAGTATTTTATCAGTGTAAATGTAGAAACATTACATATATTATTCAAAAAATATTTGTGGTATGCTTTATTCAATTAGAGAGAACTTCACTATTCTCAGCTGGTTTTCAAAATGCTTCTTTAAAAAAGAAAAATAATTCTACAATACTTAATACCAGTGCTCGCTCTTAAACTGGAACTAATATCAAACATGTTTTACTACAGCCTTATTCAGAATGACTGTCTTCATGAATAAGAAAAATCTTTATGGAAACTGGCAATGCTTATTAGACCATATTGACTATGAACACAGGGACAACAGATGAGACTGGACTGAAATAACAATACACATACAGGGTAGTACATAATAACTGTTAGAGGGGCACATATACAGGCCTGAACATATGAAAGACAGTGGTAAGCAAATTAGTAATAGATGAAAGGATGGTTCAAGAAAAAAAGGAAGATAAATGAGGCACAAAAGAAAGTACAAAGACTAGCAGAAGCCATGATGGGAGTGAAGGTGTTTTAAAGTGCTGTTGCATGTGAGATTTTTAAATAAACAATTCTTAATTTTGCAAAGCAGAGTATGTTATATGCACCAAGGAGATGACCGTAAAATGAGATATGCAGCAAAAACACGGTAGCCCTCCAAGCATTGCTGAAAACAGAAAACCCTATGCATTTTACAGCCTCAACATGGTGTATATAAGTTTGGCAGAAATGCATAAATGGCATTATAAGGCAATGCCACTCTGGAGGTGAATGTTAGCAAGCATGGTGGCTTGAGGATGATGCTTAGCATTGAATGGAATGTCAAAATAAAGAATTTGGAATTAAAAAGAAATTTGAAAAAGTAACATATATCCACCATGGCACCAGAAAATGACCATAAAATGCAAAAAGGTGATGGAGTGATATGGAACAAACCTTGGAGAAATATCGCATCCTTGCTGCATAAAGGCACCCAGGGAAAACCAAAGGCTGTTAAATATTCCAAACTCATTTGGAGGGTCGGGAGGATTCTGAGGGTCACGTGGTTCTTCACTGCTGTCTTCCAAGTGCCATTCATAAGGGCTGAATCTGCTGACTAGGAAAAGAACTACGCTGACGCCAATGTAAGCAAAGACTATACACATCCAAATTTCATAAGCCAAAGGATCCAGGAAAGAGAATACGCCCGGTTTAGATTTTTGAGGCTTCTTGATCATGATGGAGATGCCCAGGCTCATAAAGGGTTTGGAAAAGTCTATGACTTCTTCTCGCACCAATGTTATGGTGAGGGGGGCAACAGCTATATCTGCTCTCTGAAAAGGGAAAACAAACCCTAGTTAGTTACAAAACAGTTGCATCGTAATCACAATCTAGAGTCTCAGGCTAATGAATCAGATGATAAATTACAAGAGTGAGTAGGAAACATTTTCTTTGCAGCCTATTTTGCAGTCACTGAAGTTAAGGACTACATGATATTGATAGAAAATCATCAACAAGAAAAATGACAATCAAATTTGTGCAAGGGCCTCACGATAGAGGCAGATATGTACCAACATGTATTTATGTTTCTATTGAGTTAAATGGATGAATAAACACTATGCAAACTGGAAAGTGAGATGGCAACTAAAATGATGTCATTTTCTAGTAATGGTCTGTATCCATCCATCTGCCTTGAAGACTTTGGGCAAATCATATGTTTGTCTTATTTTAATTATCTCTTTTCCATTCTTTCAGCAAGTTCTCTTGCCTTACTGATTAGTCCAGGATCTTTAAAAGGAATGTAAGAGAAGTAATCAGTCACTGAATTTCAGCTGCATTTGCGGACTACCACTCTTTCCTTTGAAACCCCATTGCAATAAGGGATAGACTATGGTAAAATAGTGGGGTCATAGGAACCAGACAGCCTGCCCTTTCTGTGGTCACTGAAGAACAACAATACAGATTTGTGAGTCCCTGAGAAATAAATAGCCTGGGTTATCTGAGAAGAATGCAAAGTAGTATTTTTCAGTATAACATATGCCATCCTGTTTAAGCCAGAACTTAGCTCTATAGATTTAAAACGTAGACCATGCTCTGGGGCTGTTCATCTGCAAGTACAATCTCATCTCATTGCATCTGTCATTCACCAGCATGTTGGTATAACCTGAACCAATACCCTTCCCTTCAGTCAATACATCTTTGCTGGATTCTATGGGAGGGTAAGAATGTGAAGTAAAAAAAATTACTTAGTTACCTGATTAAAAATAACATTCCAGAACAGATTTTCAACATATTTAATTGCATCTGTATTTCTATGCCAGAAAGATTCAAGTCATTATGGTTAGATAACGTAGCCTTGATTCAGCCAAGTACTCAAGCAGGTGTCAGCATTTGCAATGGGGGGGACTAAAATGTTAAAAAAAGCACCCTTTTAATTTAAAAATTGTTGTTACAAGAGTCTACATACCTACATAAACTTTTTTGTAGTCTTCTGTTTTAAACACTCTAACTATACATGTTATTGATACTTTTAAAGATGGCCTTTCATTGGTAATTAAGAATTTCAGAAAGAAAAAATGATTCTTAGGGAAAGTTTAACTTACCAGTACCTAAACCACTGTGCACCTTTTAAATCAGATTTTTGTTTCCACTAGTAAGTATGTATCTCTTTCTGGTGGAAAAATAAAACCTGATTAAGTAGAAGTTTGAATAAAAGTTAATAGGAAATAAGAAGTGATTAAAGTAAGTGCCATATAAGTGATTAATAAGAAGTGCCATAAAATAATTGAATATGCCTTTATGTAAATCTGATGGTGATGTACATGACTTTCATTAATATCGGATTTGTTCCTCCTCCTAGATGGTTGGTTTGGGTATTTTTTTTTAAAGTTTAATAAGCAGAAATTGCGAAGGCTTCTCATAAGGTTAATCTCAGTATCACATGCTCTGTGCTAGCTGGTGCCTCAGTGGCACTGTGCAGCCATCCCCAAGGCACCTTCTCAGCGTTTTACGGCTGAGGCTAATGGCAGACTTGTTGGACTGAGGACTGGCCCTCTAGAGCCCTTCCCACAGCAAGCCTCCCTCTGTGAAGTACCCATCCGCACACATGACCTCTAGATTTGCTCCAGCCACTGAGGAATATCTCTCAACAGTTTGTACTGCCATGTGCAACTACAAGTTCACTGCTTGGAATAATCAAATAAACCATGCCTGTACACCTAAGGAAGCCATTTGGAAATCATGGCCCTTGGTGTACCCTCTCACAGCCCCTTTAGACATTCATGTGCGCTAGGACACTGCCTTTCCCCTTGAGTGACAGCTTTCCTGGAGGAGAAAACCCTCACCTGATTTGTGGTCACTTACTGCAAAAATCTAGCTTAATGTGGCTTCAATATAAAAACCAAAAAGGCCATCAACCTTTGGATGCCTGGGTGTTTACTGGCTTTGCAGATGAATGTGTTCATCACCTAAGTAATAGAGAGACCTGGGGGGACACAGGTAGAGTGTGGTAAAGGGACCGGATGATGCTGGAACTTGTTCACTGATGAATTCCCCCAAATCATGTATTATTTGTCTTGTAGCTGCTGCTTGTTGAGCTACTGTTAAATATTAGATGCCTGCAATCGTTAATTATGAGATGCACACAGTGATATTCTTATGAATATTCTTATGATATTCTTATCAGTTTTAAGTGTAGTCAAGAGTCCACGGCTGGCTGGAAGACTAAGCACTTTGACCATGGCTACTGTATTTCATGTTGAACTAATGAGGTACTTACAAATTAATCCTTATTAGAGCAAGCTTAACAGATCAGGACCCCTGCAGAGACTTCGCAGTGATTCCACGCAAAGTGAAGCTTAGGTGGGAGGCAGGTGCCTTACTGCGTGGCACTTCTGCAAATGCTCAGCCAGCCTTGGAACAGCTCATCAAGCTAGGAAAAGGCTGGTTCAGCTATAAGAGCATTTAGTTTCTGTAGCGTTTTCCTGGACTTGGAGAAATTTAATTCTCCCAAAGTAATATTTTAATTGCCAAAGTAGACACGGTGGAGCTCTTCCCAAGTGCTGATGCAGCGTGCAATAAAGTCTACATCTCCTTCATGAGCAGCTGAGTTCATGCAGGAAATTCCTGTGGGGTCTTTGCAGGGCATGAAGCTGATGCAGGGCTGAAGCAAAGGCCTGATTGTTACCATGCCCTCATTCATATCATACAATACGGATTTCTTTGTAAATGATTTAAAATTGGATTTTAATATCACAAGGGATACAAATATTTCTGTTCCTGAAACTTTTCTGTCTTCCTGCTTTCCTACCATTTTTGATAGGTGTTCACTATGTTGGAAACACCAAAAAACACCCTCATGTCTCAAATGAACATGGCAGTAATTGTTTTCTGCCAAGAACAAGCATGGGTTCGGACACAGGGTCTCAGGAAACCACCAACAACCAGGGCACTGAGAGTGGACCAGCTACAATCCAGCACCCGAGCCTGGTTCCCCACCACTTCCCTGAATAGTAGTTGCACTAGAGAGGTTAAAAACCAGACCGCTCTTTGCTTATTTATTTAGAGATATAGAATGTGAAATGGAGAGCTTATGGAGAGCTCTAAGCACCCTAAAGGATCATTAATAATTGCAGCACAGTTGTGAATTTCCCTCCCTGTTATGGCTGCAGATAAACAGAACCCATAAAAATTGAGCTCGATTAAAAAGAACACAACCACAACCACAAACATGCCCTTCCCTGTGCAGAACTGGAGGGGGATTTAAGTACCTCAACAACTAAGCTTTGCTAATCACTCATGACTAATGGCGTTTCAAACATCATCTTCACTGCATTTGAGCCGGGCGAGAAATGTCATGGATTCCTCTGAGGCTTGTTCTGTCTTCGCCTACTAGTGTGGGAGGGATGGATTTAGAGAGGACATGCAGCACAGAGGTGCTACCCACTCCGTTCAAAGCTGACCCCAGGGGGCTGCAAACCTCAAGACTCTTAAGGGGAGGGAGAAAAAATAGCAAATGGAAATATCCCTCTCCACGGACGAAGACAAATGGTAAGATGTTCCACCTCTGTAATCCAAAAGGAGGGATTGAATTCTTTTGCTTACAGACCTAAAGATGAGTCTTCCTAACTTCAAAGCGATGCACTAGAGGCAGCAAGAGATACCGGCAACTGTACATGCTTCTGGTCATTCATGCTTGCAGAACTGAACAGTTTCTTTGCCAGTGTATCACTTTTCAAGAAGTGGGTCTGGACCACAGTCACCTTGCAAGACCTTTGTGTGACTAGAAGCCAGCCAGCACTCAGATTACGTGCAGACCGAAACAGAGGGACACTGCCCAATGTCCAATGGGAGCCAAACCTCTGGGCACCCCAGAAGTGCTGAATGCAGGTACACAGTGGCATCAGAAGACACTGCGCTGGAATGACGACTGTGAGCATGTTTTAGGACCTCTCGGTGCAGTTGGAGGTTTCCAGGTATCAGAAAAGGGTGTCAGACAGAGCAACACATCACCTGCGGTATCTGCTGGTAAAAGCTACCTTGTAAAGAGAGTCCAGTATACCCAAGGGTATCAGGGTGTGTTGAGAGGCCAGGTCATGGGGGCAACGTGTTTTTAACACATTAGCTCACACTTATGTAATAACAACAGCTGATATCTGACCAGCAACATGCCGCATTGAAGTCTTAATGTGTATTAGCTGAGCAACGTAAAAAGGTATTAAGGTGTTAAAACTGCAGTTGGCCTTGTCTGCTGTAGTCTGTCAATGTTAAGTCCACGTGTGCTTTATGCAGATGGCCACAGTTCCTTCTGAGGTGCTAGCACTGTATGCAGATGAAGAAATTAAGGGTACATCTGCTTTTTGAGTCACGGACATACGTGTGCTTCCTCTGTCTGTGCTCGGATGTAGGTCAGCTGAAGTCTGGGACCATGTCAGCGTGGCTCTGTGCCAGGGCTGTGGTCCCGTCCCCCCCGCACAGCGTGGTGCCACCACAGCTCAGAGGCTGCCTGGGCAGGAACCCAGCATCTGTCTGCGCATACAGGATAAGGGTCTGCCTGAGCCGCAGAGCAGTGGCATGGCACGGCTGCCTTTGGGCACTTGTACCTGGGCTTCCCTCCTGTAGAAACCAGGGGAGAGGGATGAAGGGTGAGCCTCATGGCACAGTCAGGTTCTGCCACAGACTAAGAGCACATGGGACGTTTTGAGGAGAATTAAGAATCAAATTAGTCTTCCTCTCTGCTATGATTCAAAGGCTGTATATGCCATCTATAGTCTTTCTTCTGCTGCTGGGAGAGCCAGTGAGACCACTGCCACGCAAGGCTGGTTAGTCTGCTAAAAGCAGGGAGATGTGTAGGTGGTCTCACTGACAGACTGCAGAGGCTGCCTGTGTTCAGGGCATCGCCTGTCCTTTACATCCCTGCTTCGTTCCTTTATGCTATTTTACATATTGAAAGGTTTTTATAAAGACCTTTTTAACCTGAGGAGAGTTTTAAAGGCTGTAAGGTCTGGCTGCTCTTCCCACTCCCAAAGCGTTTGTAGTTACAATTAAGATCTGTGTTAAACCTACTGTCAATTAGCTTCAGCGATGTGAAAAGCATCAGGCCCAGGGAGGGAAGGCTTTCCCTGGCTGAACAGTGAAGGAAGAACAGCAGCCTGCTTTAAAAGGGAAAGAAGAAATAAAAGCCTACAGAAAGAGGCTTACCCTACAGAAGAGAAAAGACGATTGTCTAGTGCTCAGCAGCTGGTGGGTACAAAGCCCCGAGCAGCAGCCTGGCGGGGTGTGCGCAGTGGGAGGTGCTGCTGCTCATCATCGAGCGAGCGGAGGGCACAGTTGTTAGCAGGTGGATCACTGGAGGACAGCACTTGCCTTGCTGGTTTGCTTTGCTGGTTAGATTTTAATAGTGAATCAGTCTCCCAGACTGAGAATGATTTAGCTACTTCCCTCTTCTAAAATGTCCAGCAAAAAAGCTTTACCTATATGCTATTTTTATTCTGTCAAAAGTTTCCACTATGTTTTAGGAATTTCTCTTAGTTTAAAACATAACAGTGCTTGAATTGGTAGGTTTTTTTCTGGTAGGAAGAAGAGTCTTATTTTGACACCATCAGAGTGAAAGAGGAAAATTAAGTTTTTCTTCAACCTGAACTCACATTTTTTGATTTATGAAAAATAAAATAAATTTCATTTTTATGTAGAATTTTATTATTAATATTATTACTACTACTACCACCACCACCATTTGAAAATTGCTAACAAACCACAAGGTCCTGTTAGTTCCTCTCTAACAAGACTTCTGGGTTCTCCCATCTGAAGCAAAGAAGTTTGGGAACATCTGCTTGGCCAGAACTCCCTGCCTCCCGGGCTGCCATCACGATGCTGCGAAAGAGCAAGCCCTTCTCTGTAACCAAGTTCATTTGTACAGCCCATTGCAAAGCCACAAGGAAAGGTCCAACAGGGCCAGCTGAGACTGCCCTTGACTTTGGGGGCCCTATGGCACAGCAGACATTTATGCCCTCCAACCAGCCCTCATGTGATATGAGATAGGGGAGGGAGAATTTCTATTGGTAAGTGTTTTAGTGTGTCTATCTCCAGGTAATGTGTAACTCCCAGGACTGTTCCAGTTAGCCTAGTTAATGCAGACCTCTGGCTAGCCTTACAGCAAAGTCAGGTCTGCGCCGGTCAGCCTCAGGACCCGCAGCACTGTGACACAGCCCCGCTGTTGCTTTGAGTAGAGCCCAGTGCACACTGAGCCCCCTCCCAGCTCTCCCCCATCCTCGCCCTTCAGAGCCCTCCGGTGCACTGCCCTGGAGGCTGCAAGGACCCGGCTGCACTCTCTCTCCTGACTCTACACTGTATCCCACAGGAAGCAAGAGCGACAGGAACAACGATCTGGCACAAACTAAACATTAATTACAGTTAATTAGGGTTTTGGCATTAAAATGACAAGCCATTCACTTCCTATGACTGTCTTAAGAGCAATTTTAGAGAAGAGTTGTATGCATGGGGCTATGCAAAAAAGGGCACAGTATTCAAAAAGCCTGGTAAGACTTCCCAGCAGTGCCACGTGGTGGTGAGAAGCTTATTGGGTCAGGAATATTCTGTATTTGACAAATGACTAGTCACTGTTTATCACTTGAGACAAATGCAATCTAAAAGATTGTGTTTTTTGCCACAGCTCAGTTCAGCTGCTGGATAACTGGTATCAAAACCAATCAGGCCCCTTTTATCCCCCCATGCCTGTCTTCTATACATGCTAATAAAGGCATTTAAAATCTAATCTCCCTCTTGTCTTCCCAAAATGGAATCCAGAGGAGCCAAATATGACAGGCATTTTGCAGACAAGGCTCACAGGGGCATTAGGGGTAATGTACAGTTTTAGCTCCCTAATAGAGTTTTAAGCCCCTGAGAGATAAAGGAAAGTCAGCATGTAAATGAGGAGCTTGCTCCAAATAATTAGCACTTCTAGAGCACTTTTCATCTTCAAAGGGCTTTGTGCACATCCTTGTGAGTGTGGTACACAGCCCCCTCTCAACAGCTGGAGAGGCCAAGGGTATTTCATGACGTTTGCAAACAGGGCTGGGAAGGGGTCTGGAGGGCTGGTGAGGTTTGTACTCAAAGAATTCAGGGACTCTTTTCCCTGCTTACAGAAAGCCAGGTGGATTTCTGCGCGGCTTGCCGGCTCAGAAGTTCAGCTCGGCAGGATGGGGAGCTAGCTCAGCAGTGCTGGGCTGTAAGCATTAACCTGGGTCTACAGTCAAACCTCAAGGGATGCATCTGACCTTTGAATAATTGAGCACTGCAGTGAAGAGGCTCCAGTAACTGAGCTTGCAGCATGAGAAAAGGAGCTGTTGGGGGTCAGGGAGGGAAACATTCCTCAATTTTTCTTTAATGAGAAAACACAGATGAAAGCTGTGCTTCAGAATACAAAGGAACAGACCTTTTTGCAGGGGAAAATGACAATGGTGGGGTGGGTTTGGGGTTGTTTAAAGGTATGGTTTATGGTGCCTGCGAGGCTGGTTTTTGCTGGTGCGGAAAAGTCGTAAGTATGGTTGGGTCAAGGGGAAGTGGCTAGGGCTCAGTTTGATGCTAAGGAGGCGCATCCCAAGGTGGTGTGGAAAAGGCAGCTGCAGCCAGCCTGGTTATCATAGAATCACAGAATGGTTTGGGTTGGAAGGGACCTTTGAAGGTCATCCGGTCCAACCCCCCTGCAACAAGCAGGGACATCTTCAAATAGATCAGGTTGCTCAGAGCCCTGTCCAACCTGACCTTGAATGTCTCCAGGGATGGGGCATCTACCACCACCCTGGGCAACCTGTTCCAGTGTTTCACCACCCTCACCATAAAAAAATTATTCCATAGATCTAGTCTGAATCTACCCTCTTTTAGTTTAAAACCATTACCCCTTGTCCTATCGCAACAGGCCCTACTAAAAAGTTTTCCCCATCTTTCTTATAAGCCCCCTGTAAGTACTGGAATGATGCAATAAGTTCTCCCCAGAGCCTTCTCTTCTCCAGGCTAAACAACCCCAACTCTCTCAGCCTTTCCTCATAGGAGAGGTGCTCCAGCCCTCTGATCATTTTTGTGGCCCTTAACCCAGATGGATCTTGCATCACACAACAGCTGCACAGGCTAATCTTACTTGGCTTAAGTCCCAAAGGCAGTGGCCCATATCACACCTTTCCTCCTCAGGTGTAGATGGTCCCTGTGCCCTGGCTGTTAGCAGTAATTTCAGGTTCTCTTTTGCATATGGTATGATTATTTTTTTAAGTGAATAAACTGTTTCACTGCTTGTCACTAGCAAATATATCAAAAGGACCGAATTACAGCTAATACTCTTGATATTTCTTGAACCACACACAGGGAAACTGAGGGTTTAGGTTTCCACTGCAATGTAATTATGCTTGGAACTAAACGAAACCTTTGCTTCAGAGGCCCTTGACATGCTTGTATCCTCTAAGAGAGGTAACACTGGTTTTCTAAATCACATAACTGAGGCATGGGGAGTTCAGAACATTTGCATAATGTCAAACCTCAATGCAACAGGGAAGTGAAGATATAACCAGGGGTCCAGACCCCGGTTTACTTTCTCTAATCAGTAGATTTCCCTCCCTCCCCTTACACAATATTAAAAAAACATTGTTGCTTATATAAAGTATTTTGAAGTCAAAGAGGCTACCAAGTATATAATAAGGCATCAGGACTAACTGCTCCAGAATAAGAAAACTTTTGCAAATCTAGCAATTAGTTTGAAAAGACTGGTTCATTTGAAAAGAATTATCTCACCAAACATTTTGCAAGAATGATGATACATTTTTCCAAGGAAATTTTGAGGTGTCTTTTAGAAATTACACCCAGCCATGGAACAAAAGGAGGCAATGGAAATACTCGCTTCTGCTCAGATATTTTTAATAAAGGAAAGCTTGTTAAAAATAAACTGTAAAGAAGATTTGGGCGGAATCACAAATCATCTCATTAGCATTTGGGGAAAAAAAAGCAAAGATGAAATATCAGCTTGTAAAGTCTTTTCTTCAAAGCCAATTTTCTCCCCCTTCCATCTGGTTTATCCATATTCCAAAATTCTAATTTTCAAAGAAATTTCTAAAATGGCAATTCCGGACTGTTTTTGTTCTTACTAAACAAAGCAGTGTACACCCAATATAGAAATATAAAGAGGAATGCAATGAATTAGACTTTTTTGTGTGTGTGTCTGACAGTTCATTTTTAAAGCCAAACCCAGGGTTTAAAAAGAAAAAAGATGTGGGTCATTTCACACCTGCATTGCTTCTTATCCTGAAAAGCAACCATGGGGCTAACTGAGTCTTCAGTCTCTGGTCAAACACAAACTGACATTAGTGATCCAACGAGGGCCACCATCATAGGATCAGACCTTTAACAGGAGGGGCACCCTCCCAGAACTTACAAGACTGACAAGGGAGACATGGCAAATGCAAAAGCAGCATATGAAGGGCAAACTGGAAATTCTGCTGTAGACAAGAATTTGAAATATGCCCAATGCCACTTCTCAACATTTTGTGGACTCTGATTTGGAGAACAGCAGTAAAAAAGCGACACTTTCCTGCAACGAAATGATTAGAAGAGTAGACTATAAAAATGGCACTACAAAGAAATACCTAGAATTTTAAAGGTGGTATTCAAACAGATGATCTTTATTTTGCAGTTTATTAACTTTGAGCAAAACTTTTATAAAGAACATTAAAATGAAGGTTAAGAGAAACTTACCCCATAGACCAGTTCACCCACCATGCCATTCCATATCTTAGTCTCAGGGTCCCTAGCTCCATATTTCCCATCTCCAACAATTGACAGTTTGTATTTTATTCCAACATGTTTTGCTATTTCAGAAGCTAAGTCTACACAATATCCTTCATATCTCTCATTCCCTTCTAGTTGTTCATGGTTTTTCTTATACATTACATATGGTGATTCCTTTGAAACAAAAGTAAAGATCAAAAGTCTATGAATGTAAAATACAGCTTTAAAACATACAAAATGAGAGCTGTTATTATCCTTTATATTACTGGCAAGTATTTACAATATTTCCTGTTTTGGTACAGAAATTAGAAAGACAGACTTTTGCAGTTAAAAAATCCTTGGCTGATCCTACAGCCACACATACTATTGATTTTATTCCTGGTACAGACCCATTGAAGACAACAGGACTATTCCACTTCAACAAAGTTACACTTTTGTTTGCAGCGTTAGGCCTGATCAGACAGTCAAATAGCATCACTGTAGTAATAATTCAGGTTTTAGTATTTAAAGAATGGACATGCCCAACACCTGTACCATCAAAATAATTTCCTAAGGCCCCAGTGGCCTAGAATGGGGCTCTGATGGGAGATATTTTCAAAGCAGCCTAAGGGAAGCTAGGCTAAAATCCTCAGCAGCTATTTTTGTCACTGAATTCCCTTAGCCTTCTTGGAAAATTCTAGCTGAAGCGCTGATTATATCTCGCCAAATCCATAGGAGTATAAAATACAATGCTTCAGGAAATAGCATAAAATTGGTTCATGCTTAGTAGAACTGTAACAGGCATAAAAGTCACAAACAATACTGTACAGAGCACATCTGCTAGAGGCATCGGGACCGACACAGGTGCTGCTGTTTATGAGATACAGGAAGAGGTTTACTCCTTTGGAATTGCATGGGTATAGGTCGCTTTTCACCCAGTGCAACAGTAGTTCCAGTTCTCTACAGGCTTCATTGCGCCACCCTTACTCAGTCCACAGGGGTTGAATTTACAGGAGCTGTACCTGAGTCAGGGGTGCAAGATTTGACCCTACAGCAGGAAGGCCAGATCCCGCAGTCATTTACATACATGCATAATAACTTCACTTATGTGAGGCGTTTGACTGAGTTCAAGTGTCTGAGAAGCAGCAAAGCGCAGTGTTGAGCTCAGTGAGCTCCTCCTGTGAGTAAACTTATTGATACACATAGAAGTTTGCAGGGTCAAGCCCTCAGTGTATCTCTGGAAGATACTGAAGTTTTCAGTCACTTGAAGTCAGACAGTATTCAACATTTGCCTCCTGGCAAGGTGTCTAACACACCTCAGGAGCCATGTGTCTTGTTTCCTAAACACAAACACACTAAGAACATAAAACTTACCAAGATGGTAGTGACCACTATAGTTCTGTTCTCCACAGATGAAGTGTCATTAGAGGGCAGTTGATCTAATGCTGGCACAAATCTTTCATACTCGTTCCAATAACCAGCCTATAAAAATGGAGATTGTTAGCTCATTACATATGTTTACAAAGACTCTGGTGCATGAACTTGTAACAGGAACTGTCAAAACGTATGGCTTCGTAACACTTACTCATGCAACATTTTTGCCATTGAAGGACTACATTAGCTTTAATTTAATGTCCTTAAAGAAACAATGTTCTCAAGCCCACCTGCAAATAAATACAAGCCAAATCTAAGTGAAAATACATATTAAATTCTCCCTTTATAAATTCGTATCATCATGGTGCCTGTGGACTAAGTTTCCACGTATTCACAGCACAAGAATATACTATAGACAAGAAAATAAACTGCACAGCACTCTGAGTAAAATTCTTTGATTTTGTAATTTTTATCCATATTCTGCTGCAGTTTGGACAGTGAATACAGTCCCTGCAGACATGCCTGAGTGAGCTTTAGGGTAGATGCACAGACATCGTTAGCAATGCAGGCGCAATAGCATTATCTTCAGTATGGGATACAAAACCCTGTGAGCACGAGGTGACTATTTGTCAGCTGGCTTGTGCTGACCTTCATGGTGCTGTGGCTACATTGCTATGCTACTACACTAGTTTTTGTATTCCTGCACAACACAGAAGTAACGCTTTTGTCTGCACTGCAAACCTAGCTGAACGGCTGGGCCATGTCCAGAGGTATTTTGTTATCAGATATGTGCAGAAGAGTTTAAGGAGACTCAACGGTGACTAAGCAGGTTGGGTGCCTATCGCCAGGTGAAATCAGGGGGATTTATGTGCCTCGGCCACACAGACTCTTCTCTTGGTACTCCTGAGACCCTGTCTACCTAATTATTTTTGAAAATCTGCCCTAAATTTCTTTTATAATAGGGATCCAGGCAACTATCCCACTTAGGATCTATACTTTATTTCAGAGACAAGAGAATGAGTAGCAAATCCTAATTAAAACCGAACTTATTTTCTGTTAATTTCAGGTTTCTAAAGTACACTGGCTCCAGCTTCACTATGGCTCCGAGGCCTGTTATGGAGAGGAAGGGAGAGATGGAGAGGAATTTAGGAGATAGGGCTGAGCACAGGACCATGATAGCAGGTATTACGCTTGGCAGTAGAAAAGCTCCGGAAGTGTTTTAAGGGAAAAAGTGGGGTCTGAAGTTGACAGGGAAAACAATGAAGATATTAAGCAGGGCGACTGGTTTGGTCCAGGAACAGAACAGAACAAGGTTCCTGGGATAGGGAAGACAGCAAGAAGGTGGGGTTTCCTCAGAGCCCTGTTATTACAGTACCTGTGTGGTATTTTTGAGTTTCATTAGTTTGTTGGAGTAAATATTTGTGAAGATGTGAAACCTGGATGCATATCTTGACACTCACCTTCCGTGATCCACCGGCTTTCATTTCATACACATCAATTGTGTAATTTGTTCTCCTCCCATAGGTGTCGAACTGGATGTTCCCTGTCATTCCTTGAACTTGCACCTTATGGGAATAAACAGAAAAAACATTTTAATAAAAGATCAACTTCATTTTCCCCTGCGTTACATTTTTCAGGAACACACTAGCTCTAGCACAATTTTTGTCTATATAAGAGACTTGTAGCGCTTTTGACACAGCCAGTTATATTCTTCGTAACAAAAAACAACCCCAATTCTCTCAGTTTCAGCTGTACATATTCTTTGTCAGCTAGTATTCAGCTGGTGACTCACTACCGCAATGAGCTGCATTTAAGTATAAGTGAAATTAGCCCTGCACGTATGTTAAATGTAAGAAAGACTGATTCTACCATGCTTAGTCATGCTGGGTTCACTGATACAGCACAGAGTATCAGTGAGGCACATGCAACAATTCAGTGCCATTAAACCCCTCACAATATGGCACAGAGTGATTTGTGATATGGACCAGAATCCCGTATCATTGCTCATTCCGGGACATGCTTTATTTTAAGATCAGTCCCATAGTAGGAGAAAGGAATGAATGTCTTCTCTGAATGAGCACAGACAATTGTCTCTACAGCTTACGGAGTTTTGGTCTCAATCTGGATGGATGGTTGTATAGACAGTAAGTCATTATCATTACCTACTCACATGAATCATCTTCAGGGGAAGTATAAAGTACTTTGTTTCAAAGAAAAAATCTTTCTTATTTCCCTGCCTGAAAGGGTGAGATATTTCCATTTATCACTTATCAACACTGACAAGCTGTCATCTCAGGCAGAAGGGGTAACAGTCTGAAACTTCAGTAGGGGTAAATTAGCTTTAATACTTAGCAAAATGCAGTAGAAGTTACAGGAATAGGTGATGGAAGACTAGTCAAAGGGAAACTGTTCAGGGCTGGTGACTGATCTGCTATTTATGGTTTAGATGTGGTGCAATCAAACTTGTTATGGTGGACAAGGCTACATAAACCAGCCAAAATTCCTTGGACCCCAAATTATCCAGTGAGCCAAATTCAGACTGACATAAAAGGAGTGTGATTTTTTTATCAGTAAGTGGATTTGAAGGTTTCTTAAAATAGTTTATATAATGAACATATGAGTTATTCCTGCCTCCAGAAAGCTAGAGAGGTGAATGGGGCTTTGAAAGCCAAATTTGCCCCTAAGAGGTTTTATCAACTGTGGACTGAGCAAATGTATTTGTAGGGTAGTTGACATGTAACTTGCAGCCAGATGTGAGCTGCTGTGCCTGCTTTTGGCACTTCCTGGAAGCTGTCTGGCTACCTTAGCACAGCAGTGACTGTATTTCTCAGCAGAGCTTGTTAAGCTGGCTTCATCCTGATGCATATTGAGACATGAGTATTGTGCACTTGACACCTTTTGACTTTAAATTTAATTTGTTTCTATCTTTGGTGGGAAAATTCAGCACTTTTCAAAATCTGGCTGCACCGAGGCAGGAAGACTCACCAGGACTCAGAATGCTTCTGGTAGCAGCATGCGGAGGCAATCACAAATGGAGTCACTATAAGTGCCCAGATCTGTTCAGGTAAACTGGCTGCCACTGATCTGATGTCTTAGAATCAGCTTTAGAAATACAGACATGCACAGTTTTCAAGGCTGTAGGGAAGCAGACTCAGGTAATGCCTATTTCCCTTTTGCCAGCAGGATGACTACAGTGCGGCACTGAACCTTCTGCTGGGACAGAAGACATTTCATAGATGTCTTGGAAAAAATATTCTTATCTGAGTTGTTGCTAGAGAGTGGAGAGGAAACATTGTTAAATCAAAGTCTTCTTCCTGAAGCAAAGATTCAAGATCATTGTCTGAATAGAGGGAGAGAGTGAGATGGACAGGGTGGGGTCTGGAAGGCAGTGCAGGATGATCTTGGGTAGCACTTGTTGGAGGTGTATATAAACCTCCCTTAGATGACTTTGAATACCTAAAACAATACAAGGCAACCAGCTGAAAGTCAAACTTCTGCATTTTTTGACAGACATCAGTTTGGCTTTGTTTATCTTATGTATTACATTTTTTAAAATAAATTCCCCTGAATAAGGGAGTGTCCTGTAGCTGTGTTGGTTTTCTTTGTTGACATTATTATCTCATATCTAATTCAGAGGAGTTTTGTGTTTTGCTTGTAATTAAGTTAAAATGGACAGTACAAATTCTTTAACTATTGTGAAGGTTGAATTTGATTAACTTCCCTTTAAAAGCATGTAATGCTACATTAGTAAATGTGCAGTTAGGGCGTTTATTAGGAAGTGACATAATGGCATAAAAAGAGCTCTGGCAATGTGAGACTGAACCATCTCTCTGGCTCTTAAGAATGATATAATCTGATTATAACTTTCTATAACTCATTATAAACTTCTTATATAATCTGTCCAATTTGGTAATTGAGAAAAAGCAGTAATTAAGCTAAGTGTATGAAGTCTGACCTAGGATTTGTTTATACCTAATATGGGCTTAATTCTGATCTCACTCGCTCCAGTTCTATGCCTACATTAATAGAATCAGTTCTCACAGGTTTGTTTTAGAGTTATACGAGCCCGATCAAAAGCAGACCATATTCTTGTCTCTTATATCTACAATGTTATCCAATTTTTCCTGTTGTCACTTGCTTCAATACACATAGCAGCCTAAAAAGAGTTAAAAATCAACAAAATTAGAGACATAAGTGAGGTAGAATCCCATGCAGTAACTAGTGTTAGGGATAAAAATAGGCCATGCAGAAGGTAATCAGGCTGAGCGCAAAGTTATGCCAGGTATCAGAACTGGTTTGAGGCTAAACTTTGTCAAGGTTCAGGCCAGTGTTGAAATCCAGCAGTACTGCTATGACTGACAACATTTTTTCCACTGCTTTAAACCAATCTGAGTTGACTTTTTACTGGCAAATTATCAAAATTGCATACATGTGTTTAAGTTCATAAATACCCATATCCCTGCACGATTTGCAATACACTTGCTGAGGACCCAGTCTAGTTCTGTTAGGCAGATTTGCAGCCTCAGCCTGACTGTAGAAACTCCCAATACATGTTCGTTTGCAAAGTGGGTCATACTCACTCTCATGGGAAGCTTGGGTGTTACAGGAGAGTCAGATTGTAGGTGCTTTGGTGTGGACAATCAGGCAGCTGCTGCACCAGGGCCAGAGGGTTGTGATTTTGGCCAAAGTTTTGAGAGCTAATTTGTTATACCTTGCCCTCTACTGAATATATTTTAGCCATCCTTTGGAGTTTGTCATTAAGTTTGTTTTTTCTTTCTTTCTTTTTTTTCCTGAGGAGCTGCAGTTGCTTGTGTGAGTACAGAAACTGTGTACATGGAGTATGGCACAAGTTCGGTCCCAGCAGAATTGCTGCTATTGTGGAATATACAGACTCATTAGCTTGTATGTTTGCCCTTACCATTTTCAGCGCTCTTTCTATATCAATTCCTTGGCTCCATGGTACTGCAGGGTTAGCCAGGCAGTCTCCAGCACTACCTCTCCTGGACACATCCACACGCTGTCTTCGGAGGTAACGGAAAGCCTCTGCTATCACTAGGACTGCATCATGGGTCAGTGCAGACGTATACTAAAATTGATGCAAATAAAATATGGTGATAAACTGCAGTCTTAGAATTGCCCCAGGTTTATCTGGTCTAGTCCTTCTCTGTTAAAATAGTCTTAGAAGAATCATGCTTGCAAGTCCTTTTGCTTGCTCTCTGTCTTGCTGCAGATGCATTATGTAGTTTAACAATTCCATCAATTTCAATTAACAAATTAAAAATATTTTCATTTTGTACAGCATATAGCAGCAAAAAACCAAAACCAGCTTATAGTTGCATAAAGTTTAAATTTAATTGGAAGCTTGCTCATCTAAATGAGGTCACTACAAAAGTCTGCAATTCCATGCTGGCCCGTACTGCTACGAATAGCAAAGAAGAGCTCATATTTGGTTTTTGCTTGGAGTATTCTTTTTCTTTCTAACAAGATTGCCAAGACAGAGAGTTTTGAATTGAAGTTAGCATAAATAATTTCTGTTTGGACCACAATCATGATTATGTAGCATCTGTGGCAAGGAATAGATCAGATTACTTCTCTTAGAAGACAGCTATACAAGCAAGTAATCACAAAATGCACTTTAGGCATTACATCTCCTTGGTAATTGCCGATCTGCCATCTCTTACTCCACAGTAAATCTGAGGAAGGTGGTAAGCTTTGTGTAGCAGCAACTTTTCAACAAAACCCCCAGACTCCTTAACTACTTGTTCATGTTGCCATCAACTTCATCCACTGCTTATGCATCTGGTGACACCCCCCAAAGCTATAAATTTAGTATCGCCTACAAAATATCACAGAGGTGTTTTTTTCACTTTGCTTCCACATTTATGTGTTCGTCTGAAAGTTCTTCCCTCCTAGAATGGCCCTGGCTTTGCATATGACATCACTGGTTTTCACTGGCATTACAGCATAACTATAATTTAGGGGTCTGTGCACAGGAGACCATTTCAACATGCACATACTGGGAGCAAGTGAAAATGCTCAGTGTGTAAGAAGACCAGATTTAGAAACCCTTGTAACTGACCTGTTTTAATTCCACAGTGTTTGTAAGAGAATGAAGAGAAGAAAAAAAGAATGTAAGGGGTATCTGCATATACTGGTGTGCCTGCCTTTCTTTTGCCTGTCTGATACCATAGAGCTCCTGGCTCCCGACGAACCTTATGCTGGAGTTAGTGCCACAAGACATGCTGCCCATGCGTGAATAAGAAAGGCGAAAATCCAAGTTTCAACTGCATGTTCAGCTACTCTCTTTGTGGATAAGACTTATTAAATTCAGAAGAATAAATTCTATTCTGTAGGGCAGAATAGCACAATTGGTGGTCTGTATTTCTTAAAAATGGGTATTAGCTTACTGCAAGCTCTTCAGTTTGATATAAAGCCTTAGGAAATCTGCACAGAATGGGGCGTGTCTACATGTGCAGATCAAGATAATCGTATCTGATAAAAAAGAGTGCAAACGTAGGACTGTGAAGGTTATACAGCAGCCATTCTTACTGAGTTTTAGACGACAGCAGTTTATAAACTCTTACTGTGTGTCGGGGGTGGTGGTTCCTGCTCTGACTGTATCCAGGTACAGGTGCTCTTTTGATCCTGACCACCTTTACCTCTTCCTGTGATGCTTTGCAGTGATCACCCTCTCCTCTTTTAGTAAGTTAACAAAGGTTGTATGTCATGTTCCACACAACAATATAGAATCAGAGAGTAATTTTAAGGTATTTGTTCTTGTATTAAAAAAATCTTGTAATGGCTGTCCGATCTAGCACTACATAAAACTTACACGCTGATAATTTTTTCAGCAGACTGCGTCAATTGTCAGTAATCTTAATGCAGTCCCTTCCAAGTCATGCCAAGAGAGCTATCTAATTTTCTACTTTATTTGAATTCTGCTTATAAATGCATGAGCATGTAAAGGGAAAAAAGAGAGAGAGAAGGGAAAGGCTGATAAAATACAGAATAAATTAAACGTCAGGCCTTTAATCTCTAGGCAATTTTATTTCCTAATCAAAAGTATTGTACATCAATTTTTTAAGTATGCTTTTTGTCTGATTGACAAATACTGTGCACATTTCTATAATGAGCAGTACATTTTTGGAAAGGTAATGTAATCTTTGTGTTTGTACCATATACTTAAGATTCTTTTTTAAGGACGGAGAATAATTTTTCTCTCGAGGTAAATTGCTTTCAAGTGGAATAAAATCTTCCCAGGTTAACTTTATATATTTCAGAGCTTTTAAGATTAGTATGATACTTATCTTCACTTCTGCATCACTGCTAGAAAGCTTTAGAAAGCAGGCCTAGGTCCTAATCAACAGGGAACAATACACTAATCCAAGTTTTGTGGGCCTCTCTTTGCCTTTCTCTGCTTCCTCTGAAATGCCAGCAAGGCTGTGGGATGGTGTGGGATTAAGGTAATTTTCCTTCCCCACAGAAATCACATGATCCCAGGGATGGAAAAGTATGCCTCTGAATGGCATTGGCGTTCTGGCAGCAGAAACTCATAACTGGTTCCTATTCCGCCTGTAGTCCAACACAGTGCTACTGCCTGCCCTGGTATCCTCTCATGCATTGGACTGGACTAGATTTTTCTTACCCAGCTAGTATTTTACGCTTCCCTAAATTTTGTCTTACTAATATCAAGACATTACTCCAGTTGATTGGAGTAATTTTGAATTCCAAATCCATTCATCAATTTGCATGTGTCCCTCCCAAATCAAGCAGGAAAGACATGAATTGTCTCATCATGGCTGTGGTTCTCAGATAGGTTTGGCTTCCCTGAGACAGTCAGTATACATGTTGTGGAGGACTGGACTCCCAGGAGTGACAGAATTTAAGGTCCTCATCCACCACAAGTCCTAGGTTTTATTCACATGTGTATTGATGTAAAAGAACAGGCCTCACCAAAAGAGGAAGA
>VYZV01008158.1:0-27776 GCA_013401275.1 Pandion haliaetus | reverse complement strand
TAATATTAATAATATGCAGTGGTCCTAGAAGATTTTATGACTTCCGCCACTGGACTGATTATCCCTGATGCACTTCTCGATTAGACAGTGAAGAGCATCCCCCTCTACTATAGAGATGCTGAAGCAGAAAAAAATCTGGAGAAGATATTAACAGGTTGTGACTCCCCTAATAACAGTAGCCTTTAGTTCACCTAATCCATGACAGTTTCAGTGAAACTGGGACTTTAATTTAAAAAATTTGGAAAATGTTATTGCTTGCAGACATAATATCCAGAGTGTTTAAGTAAAGGACAGTGGTGCAAAATACAGGGTTAGATTATGAGGACAACTGTCAGCAGTGACTGGGAGGTGGCAGTGGCTCCTCAGTGAATCCAGAGCTACTTTATTTTGCACATGAAATTCTCTATTAGCATTAAAATGGACTAGTAACCCACAATGTGCATCTAAAAACCAACCTAACTATCCCCCCCACCCACTCCAAGACTAACTCAAGAAGTTCAAGTTAAAAGGTTTTTCAGCCACTGCACAATGTCAGGATTTGCAAGAATAAGCCTTTGCCTCTGAGGAGCTCCCACCACAGTGGGCACTTGTGTCCAACTAACAGCCTCTGCCTCTTTCTCTCTTCTGGAAGGGCACTGAATGTTGCAACATACTCTCATCAGGGATCTGTATGTTACACATGGGGTTAAAAAAACACAAATAATTGTTAAAAGCGACTCATATAGTTTCCATCATTGTCAGGGTAAAATAAATACCTTCAATGGTGAGTTTTTGGCTTCTGGGAATTCCCTTTCATCGAGCCTCACCCAGCGTTGTAGAAACTGTTGAACCATTGGGTTTTCATTATTAACAATCTGGAATCCAGTAACGTTGGCACCTCCGTGCATCACTCTCTCCAGAACAATGTCTGTGAAACCCTGGGAGGACACGTGCAGAAAACAAGAATCATTGCTATCCAAAGTCCCTTTTCTTTGGCTCAGTTTTACAAGCGTAGCACAAATGAAACAGATTAATTTCCCTCTTCTTAGCTGAGAATATTCTACCAAGGAGACAATTACTATCATAATTGCGATTGTGATGGCAGCATAAAATAGAATTTAAAATATCTTCTTGTTCAGACCTTTGCGATAGAAAACTGCCCTGTTGTGTTGTGGCAATGTGGTATGTAATATTCACTGGTCAGAAAGAAAACAGTGGGGAAACTTGAAGTACCATTTCCTCTTTTCTCCTTACCATGGTGAAAACTGGTCAAAGACCTAATCCCATTTGTACAGCAAAGTGCACACAAAGGTTCAGCACTGGGAGCAGAAAACCACTTAACACCCATATTGTTCTGTGGAGGCAAAGCGCACACCTCCTTGCTAGGCAGTTCTCTGTCACAGCATTACTTAACATTTCACTTGCAAACAGAACGGTATGATTTGCTCCTACTCTGTTGTTATTTATACCTGAGGCAGTAAATTGGTGTCTTTTTGATTAGTATGACTTGATTGCAGTCATGTTTATCTGAATGTCAATGGTTACACATGCTAAAAGGTAACCCAGAATAAGAAGCCCTGTATTACTATGCACACACTAATCAGCGAGATCATGACTGGTTCTTATAATGCAAAATGACACATCTTAAAGTCATACAGTACTTATACTAAATAAGGATATTTTAAAATTTGTCTTTTCTGCTTTAATCACACCCAAACATGGATGCAGAGAATCTTCTACTAAATGGGATTGCTAATTTGGAAGTGTGAGTTTTGGAAAAACATTTTTCCACTCAGAGTAGAAACAGAACTGAAAAATTAGTCTTGCTGCAGGATCAATTACAATATAACACTTTTTCTAAGGAACTCTAGCAGATGGTGTTTCAAAGGCATCATAAACATCCCTGAAAGTCAATTTCAGAATCCAGAAGAAGCTCCAATACAAATAAAAATGTACTGTCTTGTCCTGGTAGGTCAACACATACACAGGCACCACTCTACACTCTGAAATACAAAAGAATAACTAAACAGCCTGGGTGGTTTACTTGATGGAATTGTTCTAATTTGCAGCGTTTTACCACTTATTTTACCCACAAATATGCTACAATTATTCTTCCTGGAGCACTTAAATTTCAAATATGTTACACAGAAGATTATGGTTATCAAGTGTCTTATTTATGAGGATACAAGTTAGTGGAAAACATATAATTAAATTATTATTTTAAAATTAGTAGAGGATATGAGCTTTTTAGACAAAAGAAAGACCATAATTGAGTACAAATGACTATAACATATCAGTTCTAGTATTTACTGAAGTAATTTCTCAAAATCCAAGAACTCTTCCATGCACTTCCTCTTTTGCTAATTAAAGTTGCCACAACCTGAACAGAATGTATTACCGTCTAAAACTTAGCTATATCTGTAATGAAGAAGAGTTCTTACCAGGTTAGCTAACATGTAGTGATAGCCTCTAGAATGTTTGCCGAGGATTACAACCTGTGTGAAGAAAAATATTACGTATTATTCAGTTGTAAGAGGATGACTCTTGACTAGTGGAAAACAGCTGGAGAATGAACATTTTGGTAATCCTCTATGCCCAATCTATGGGCAGCACAAGAATTACAGATCTGTGGCTTTACAGACATGATGCAGTCATTTGTGTTTTTAAAACATACACGCAGAGTACAAAGAAGAGTAACTCATAAGGCTGAGAAGACTCCACTTGCAGAGATGACCTCCCCTGGCAAACTCACCCTTGTGATCAGTGTCTCCCCTGCTGACCAGTTCAATTTTAGTTATCAGTTCAAGTATTTCTGCTCTGAAATGAGGTAACACTGTATCTCCACACTCAGTAAACTCCTGTTTACTTTGTTCCTTGTTTGTGGAGTGTATGAGAGGTGGGTGACACAGCCCAGACACTCACTATGTTTATTAAATGGTACCAGCACAGCGGGGCTCAGTAGGCTCCAGGTTGTACAGGGGGTTTCCTGCCGTGAGAACTCTGGCCAAGCCTTGTCATACATGAATGCTTAAAGTTAAATTCCTAAGGTTATAAGCAGTGACCTTCATTGCCTTTTGACAGCTTTCGAAAGGCCTGAAAATTTGTTGCTTCCAGTGCCTCTAAATGGAAACATCTGACCTTACGTCTTTAGCCAAAATTTACACCAAATGTGATGTTGCACATTCCACTAAACCAACATCTCCTGCCCTTCCTGACCCCACTTGGGCATCTCTCTGTACAAATGGAGTCATTAAATGGAATCACTAAGAGTCAAAAAAGCAGCAGGATGAACTGAGCAGATGGATTATGTAAGGGTAACAGAGAGGAGTGGAGGCACCACTGTTGGGCAAACCTGAATTCTGCCATCCTGTGTGCTCATCCCCACTCCAGTAATACTGTGCTTTTTCAGAAAGGAGGAAAAACACAGTTCCCATGTCTACGCAGCCGGCTGCTGGCTCACCAGCAATACCCCTTGTGCAAGATTATGCCACTGCACTTAGCACTACTCCCTTGCCTTCAGATTATAATCTCAGTAACATCCATCCAGTCCCACAGCCATCAGGTGGAACAATGGGTTAAACTAATAAAAGTTAAAAATAGCAAACATAACGCTGCCGATACACCACAGCTGTATCACTGACTATACCCTCAGAGCAGCTCAAGTGAACAGATGCTGCTTTTTGATGGAGAATCATATGAAAATCTATACACACCATACTAACGTACTTCTCCACGGTCACAGATAAACACTCCAAATGTCATACTGTAAAAGACATCTTTTCAACACGACCACTTACGTCTTTGCTAAAAACAGATGACGTTGGAGTCATTTACTTTAGATATACTGCTGAGCCTGTTGAAGTTCTTGATTAAATTATTAAGTTCCCAATTGCCTCTTTGGGTTGTCTTGTCCTTAATAGATGCCATTTCTTTTAAATTCACATTTAATTCTGTAGGAATTTGCATACTTCCAGCAGTCTGAAAATAAATTGCTGTTCAGGTCCTCTTGAGAACTGTATGTACACTCTGTTGGTAAAAAGCATCTGCTTTCCTACACTCACATTTGTTTTCTATGGAAATGTGCAGGCTTCCTTCAGATCATCTGGTGCGCATGCTATTTGCATACTGAATTCTCTGTATGTTTTAACTTCACCTTAAAGGCAGCGATTTACTTTTAAAAGGTTAGAGACAAAGAACTTATTTAACAACAACACTCCTCTTTGTCATTTTAACCTTAATAAAAAATCAGAAAGCTTTTACGTTTCTATCCAGAAATGTGTTTGTTTAAGAGAAAAATACCACGACAGATGAAGTCAGAGGCTGCAAGAAAAACATACATGGAGCTGCTACAGGCATCAGGAGCAATACTGCAAATAGGAAATGTAGGACTCATTAGCATAGATCAGACTCAACTTCCATCTCATCTGTTGTCATGTCTCCAAAATGACCAGAAATAATTCTGTTTAGTCCCTTAGAGAGGTCCACCATACTACAGTCAAGCTTTGATTCGTAAAGTATCTTTCAGAAGTGATCTGCTAGTATTTCTACTCACACAATCAACCATGTTAGTTCATAATTATTTAACTGGATCTTAACAATGTTTTTAAAATTCACTACACATGCTGTCCTAAATCTTAATAAGCCCAATTCTCCTCCTTGCTCACTTTCCACCCTCTAACACTGTCCAGCATCTTGAATGGAGCTGCTGGATTAGCGAGCCCAGCAGAAACAATCACAGACATCAGTGTTACTCTTAGGGGAGCGAAGGGATGGATAAAGCTTTTTTATGAAGAAGGAAAACAGGAGTATAACAAATAAATCTCATCAACTGCTTATATATTGTGAAGCTTATATAGAAAGTGGGATATTGAATAGTGGTGGTGAATAGAAAGCCAGGATTACAGGACAAGGATTTCACAGAGCTACATGTCTTTGGTAAGTTTCACTTCCGAGACTTAATATTGCTTTCACCTTGACTGAAAGAAAAGCTTATAAGATTTTAAACTGAACAAAGGAGGAGTGGAAAAAAATGGCTGGAAACTATCATGAATAATTCAGACTTCTGATCCGACGTAATTCTTGCCTTGTAGATAAAAAGATCATAATGTCAGGTTTGATACTGAATCAAATAAAGTTTGTATTTTTAATTAACTCTTCGGATATTTCTAATTAATTAAGAGAAAATCTAGAGGGAACAAAATTAAAATGTATCTGGATTTAAAAGAAAAGTCAAATCCGCTGGCCAGCACCAGGCTTACTGGAAGTACAGACCTATATGCCAGATTTGAGAAATCAAGTCAGCATTGCCAATTTTAGTTTTTCATTTGCCTGAGGAAGTTATTTTTTGAATGAAAGCATAAAGACAACTTGGTTTCCACTGCATCAGTCATCATGATAATAAATAGGCAACTACAAATTTTTTTGCCTTACCTTTTACATTTTTCTTACAATTTGGAAGATAGCATTACAGAGATTAACTGGCTAGTATTAAATCGATATGGAGCATCATGGTATTTCTAAAGCAGTAATGACGATTCTCTCATGATGTAGCTCAGAAGCGACACAACACCTAAGAGGAAGGGCAGTGAAGAGGAAGTAAAGTAACTACAATACTAACCTCACAATTACTCTGTTACCTTTTTACTTACTGCCTACTCAAATTACAACCACAGCTAGTTCCTAGTCTAGAACATGGATTTTTGGCCATGAAAATTAAATGTTGGAGTTAAGGGTGAAGGGAACATTACAAGGAGACTGGTGAACTCTTAGATGAAAGTCAAGGCAGGGAAGCTGCTTTAAACAGTAGTGACAGAGACAGATCTGGAGGTTTTGCTGGAGTATTTCTCCAAGGACTTGACAAGCAACAAAGAATGGTAAGAACAGAGTGTGTAGGTGGACAGTAGTAACAGACTAGAGGCAAGGAAAGAATGGGCTAGCAAAAGACAAGACTCTGTGGGCTCAAGAGAAATCAAGCAATGGAAGAACAGTGCAAGTTTGGTAGGTGGGACTGAGCAGTCATATTTTGTCTTTTAAAAAATCTATGGTTTGCCTCCGATTCTTAAAAGAGAAAGATAATTTTTCTTTTATGGATGGATGAAATCACAGAACAGGTGAGGCTGGCAGGGACCTGCACATATTGTCTATTCCAACCCCCTAGCTCAAAGCAGGGGCAGCTAGAGCAGGCTGCTCAGGACTGTGTCCAGTCAGGTTCTGAATATCTCCAAAGACAGAGATTCCACGAGCTCTTTGGGCAGCCAGTTTCAGTGTCTGACCACTCTCCCAGTAAAAATTATTTTCTTATGTTTAAACAGAATTTCCTGCATTTTAGTTTGTGCCCTTGCCTCTTGTCTTGTCACTGGGCACCGCTGAGACTCTGAAACTCAGTAAGACTCTCGGAGAAGAGTCTGGCTCCATCTTCTTCATTCCTTCTGATCAGGTACTTGCAGACATTGTTAATATCCCCCCAAGTGTTCTCATCTCCAGGCCATGCAACCCAAATTCTCTCAGACTTTCCTTGTATGTCAGATGCTCCAGTGCCTTAATCATCGTAGAGGCCCTTCACTGGTCTTGCTCCAGGATGTCCATGCCTCTCCTATCCTAGTGAGCCCAGAACTGTACAGGGCACTTCAGATGCTGCCTCAGCAGTGCTGAGTAGAGGGGAAGGATCACCTCTATTGACCTGCTGACCATGCTAATCCTATGCAGCCCAGGATGCTGTTGGCCGCCTTTGCTGTGGCAGTGCAGTGCTGGCTTGTGTTCAACTTGTCTGCCAGGACCCCAAGATCCTTCTCTGCAGAGCTGCTTTCCAGCCAGGAAGCCTCTACCTGGTCTGCCCTGGTGCATGGGGTTATTCTTCCCCAGATGCAGGGCTTTGCACTTCCCTTTGTTGAAATTCATGCGGTTCCTCTCTGGCCACTTCACCAGCCTGTCAAAGTATTGCAGCACAACCACTTGGTGTATCAAGCACTCCTCCTAATTTGGTATCATCTGCAAACTTGCTGAGAGTACACTCCATCCCATAACCTTCAGATCATTAATAGAGAGGTTAAACAGTGTTAGCCCCAGTACCCTTAGGGTACTCCAAATAGTAACTAGCCTCCAGCTGGCCTTTGTGTTGCTGATCACAACCCTCTAAGCCCAGCAGCAGTTCAGTCACTTTTAAATCCACCTTACTGCCTCTGTGGGCTTTGATTTTAAAGAGTCATTGAAAAATACAAGCTAAGAGGATATGCTTGCACTTTTACCTAGACAAGTAGCTATCACGATTTTGGCAGCAGTGAAAAGAAAACTACCATGTCCAATTAATGCCTGTTTGGAGCTCATCTTCCCTTCATTTGAATCCATTGCCATCTGGTCAGTTTAGCCTGTTTAATCAACATTATTTATCACCCTTTATTTACAAATGAGAAAAGAAAGAAAAAAATTAGATCACAAAAGTACAGACTACCTCATCTACAGCTCAAATCCCTGATATTTTATGAGTCTATTAGATCTTTCCATAACATAAAATACTGATGCTGACAGGCAGTATTGCCACAAAGAAGGTCTAAAGATTTTTACTGTGCTTTTCATACCTGACAAGTGGCAGAAATATGCCACTTAAATGGAATGACAGGCAGAGATCTGACCTGCTGTAATGTGTCTTTCCATTTCGACCGTATCTGGGAACAATGAGGCAGTTTAACTCTAGAACTCTTCTTTCCTAGGTTTTAAAAAGACAGCAAGAAAAATGAGATTTCCTATAAGCTCAGAGTAAAAAAGGATTTTGTTGTCTTTGCTGAGTTTATTCATGCATTAATTTGGGTTCCACTTTTGCAAAAAGTCCACATCTAACTTCAAGCATTTCTACTGATTTTTAACTATACTTGTAAGTTTCTGAGGACAGGAGAGCTTAGCTACCTCCAGTATAGAAATACAATTATGACACCTTTGCCTTCAAACCAGTATGCAAATGCAAGAAGTGATGGCACGGTTCTTTCTTTTCAGCAGCAAACAAGCAAAACAGAGAAATGGGCTCAGGTCTAAAAAAATTTCAACAGCATCGTCAGGATCAGCTATCAGTGTTGATTGCACTTTGTGGGAACAGCACGGATATCAAGCACAGCAACAACTGTCTGGCAAGACTAAATTGTTGTGGAGCACACTTTTCTCTCCTGGGTATCAGATCAGGTGTTTTCTAGTTTCTACCCATAATGATAGCATTTCTGTTCTGAGGATGCAAGTTAAAGCTTATCTCAGATCTGAGCAGCTCCTACCCGATACTGGATTGAACAATTGAAAACTTGTGCCCTGTGATGCAGCACCCTATTGGACCAGTGGCACTGACTAATTTGGTCTTCAGGACACACTTAAGAAAGGAGAGGAATAGGGTATCAGGGTGACAATCCAATTAGTTCAATAAAAGCTGAAGCCAAGGTCCACAAAGTTCTTGTCAGTGCATTAGCAAGGATGTTTAGCTTACCTTGAGTGGCATCTCAGCTCTGTTTCTACCACTCAAGAAAAGGAGAAACTGAAGAAGCCCTTCAGCTGGAAAAGAGAGTCCTCTCCCTGGCCTCCTTCCCACTTCTGTAGGCCCTTGCTGCAGTGGGGGAGCTGCCTGTGGGGCTTGCAGCCACGGCACTTCAGTTCTCTGGGGTCACCGCGCTGTTAACAGCAATGTACTTACCTTCTACAGTGTTACCATGTGAGTAAAGGTGCAATAGCATTTGACAGCTATACATAATAATTCCCCACTACGTTTACTTCGCACTGGTCACCCCTTGTCATGTAAATTTTCCAGATGGGAGTAGGATAAATAGGAGAAGAACAGAAAATAAAAGCTCTCCTGAAATGTGAACAGGATTTTCCTCATCTAACCAGATACCACTGTAAAAATAATATCCCTTACAACCTCAGTGGATCCATTTTACTCTAAGTTTGCAGAGCCCGCTCCCCTGTTTCCCAATTTACAAACATGCTCCTGCAGAAAGAGCAAGTTCCCTTTGAGGATTGTAAACACTAGACAAGGTTCAATCTTCCCTCAGTAAATTCACAAAAAATTGTGGTTTTGGTGTCATGATTTTGTCTCTTTCTATCACACCAACACCACCAGCACCAATATATGACATTCCAAAGAAACCGCAATCCTGCGGTGGCAAAAGATACGTCACAGCTAGTGGTCGTCTGTCACAGCCAAACCAGTGATATTTGTCCTGCTTTTAATTTCACGGAAATAAAGCCATTTCCACGTTTGGTAGAAGCAGCTTCCCTCATACAAAGGGTCAAACCCTCATGACTGTAATTGTAGTGCAAACCAGGGAAGGAGATTTATTTCTTCATTTAGTATTAATGGGATGGGAATCTGGCCACAAGGGGTTGTGATGCTGTAAAATATGCAGTAAACAATGATTTCATTTATATGAAGAATGAGTACTATATTAAATTTGAGTTAAATATTAAATGAAAAAAATATTAAATATTAAGATGAAGATTCCACACACGTATTATTTGTTACAGATAAAAATAACTGCATATATAGTTGAGATTAATTCATCCACCATTTCAGAGGCATCATGTCCTTTAGGGAATGTCACAAATCCATACACAGTCCCAGTTGCTGGATTTTCTACTTTTGTGCAGTATATGGATGTAAGAATTCTCCTTCCATGCAACTGCCACCTTATACATTTGTGACCACACCTCATAACCAAAATCCTACTTTCCTCTATAGCACAGTATCAAGATCATTTGTTTGGGCTTATAAAACATTCTTCAAACAGCTTTTGACTCTTCTGCAATGGGAGATAATCTCCTAGAGAACAGGAATCTCCTAGAAGAAGGGGACAGAAATGCACATATTGGAAACAGGGATCTGAGGTGCCTCTGAAGCATTTTATTAAAGTTTTTCCCCCTCTGGCCCCCCTTCTTGTGCCCTTCTCTCTCTTGTCTCTCTCCTTGATGATAGTCATATCAAGAGTGAAATTTTACTTTTAGGCCATCTCCAGATAGATGATGGTTGTACATGTTGTTAGTCCTTGGGGGGTAATTAAATGCAACATCCAAAAGCTGTATTGTACTTCATTCTCCCTCCATATGGCTAAACTTTCTTTTCCCATAACTAATCTGACATTTACTGATTGAAGATTGTGTAGTGGAATATGCATTTGATTTGTGCATAAAAGGTTACATTAGAAATTACTTAGGAAAAAAATTACAACTGCAACATAGGTTCTGAGGGCATGATACCTTCTCCTAATTTCTTTCAGTGTGACAACAAAGTTTTCTGTGAATTTTCTGTGCCCTGAAACAATTTTCCTAAATTCATTTTCCTTGGTGTGACTTAGCAATATTGTCGGATTAACTAATCTGTTGGCACAGTTATTGTTAAAGGACATATTCTACCACAAAACATCAGACCCTGGAGGACACTGAGATGAAGAGTTTTATGATCCCTGGTAACTGACATTCATAATCACAATTATTTACTCTGTAAGCTGAAGAAAATTCATTAAATAAACTTTTCTTTATATCAAAATCTCTTTGTTTAGACAGATGAGAACAGTGTTATATCTCTCAGGACCGCATCTCTCTTCACAAGTCATGTCCTTCAATACAAAGACCTTCACATCAAAATCAATCAATCACATAGATCACTTTAGGAAGGAGATAATATTTTCATTGTCTACACAGTTCTAGTATATTCTTTGAGAAATATCCTCCTTTGAAAAATATTCATAATGGAGTGATTTTACATCCAAGGTAATTTCACAGAGGTTCCAGTACTTTCTCAAGCCTCTGTGAAATCTTAAGTCCAAAACTCACCTGAAATATCACATAGAGGCTTCAGATCTCACAGAAAACAACCAAAAACCAAACATGTAGTGGAAGTTTCAAATCACAATAAGCTTTCTGTGTTGAGTGCCAGAATTGCTTTAATTTGACACTGACAAACCATGCTACGGTACTCTCCTCATTGGTTTTATCTTCTAGATCTGCTGGTTCAGTGTTCCCACCTTATGGGAAAGATCCTCACTGTTCTGTCTTCCTCCTGCTTCTGATAAATTCTGAAATATTCATCTGTCTTGCATCTCACCCCATCAAGGGTGTCACGGATGAGTGACAGTCAAGGCCCTGTGGAAATAAATCTGCTGCTGCTTAAGCCTCAGTTCACCACCTCTGAGAAGCGACATGAGGTTTTGCTAACCTGAGAGGGAATAGGTACTGCTGCTATCTCTGCTCTGATACTCCAGAGAGCCCAAACGAACAGGAATTTATGTTAAATGCTCAGGTGGGTAAGCTTTTCAGTAACCATCACATGCTTTTCACTGATATACAACCAAGTTTTCAAAAGACACCAGTATTTCTTAGTCAATTCTTAGCTCAGAAACATGCACCTGGCTGCACTGCTAGAGTTGATTGCCTTTCCCTAGCAATATTAATGATTAAATTTCCTTCAATCTACAATGCAACCAGCTCCTATCCCATGTAACATGGTCCCACCACAATAACATCCTCATTCCCAACTTCACATACGCTCTCTTTGCTTATGCTACCTCCTTGCTTCTCGGCAGTTGTGGATGCTCTCATTGTAGACCTACAAGTCCACATCAGGTATATCAAAATCAGCACTATCAAAACTGACTTCCAGACTAGTATCCTTCACTAAGTTTCACATGACCTAATGTCATTTTCACAAAGACTGTTAATAATAGTAATCTTACATTTATTCTTAGTTTTCCAAACCTTCTGCAGGAATCACAAATGCTTCAGCACTGTGTTTGAAGGCACATCCACATCATTAGCAAGCAGTTCTTTGGTGACCTTTGTATCGTATGCCTAATCCCTGTGACACGGGAGATGATACCTAACTGTTCTTTTTGGCTTTCAATACTGTGAAACTGTATGTTGAACATTTTTAAAGAGTACACTCTTGCAATCACAGACAAACATAAACAATGCTCATTTCTTCTTCTCATATCCCACAGCGTAAATGAAACTCCCTCAGTCTTAGCTGTTCAAAATATAAAAGGATGTATATCCGTTAGGGGAAGAGAGGAAGAAATTAGGTAAACTGAGGCACACAGTTTTCATTTTAAAAATACATAAATTTCCCATTCTCTCCACACCTCCCATCAGCATGTCAGAGTAAAATCTCAGTATTATTTCCTGGAATTGAACAAGAGTCCTTGGAAATAGAATTCTGCTTATATAAACCATTCATGCATGTCAGGATCACTTCAAACTATTATTTGGATATAACCCAGAAGTGTCGCAGTAATTCAGTCCCAATGCTCACATGAGAATCTTTTGGAAGGGGTTTTGTACTGCAAAGTACTGCCTCCAAGCAGACAAAAAAAATACTGAATAGTAGCCATTCTTTTTTCTTCTTCCTTTTGAGCATTTCCTTTCCTTTTTAAATGCCCTATGAAATTAAGGAAAAAAACCCAAACCTCAGTGCAACCTCCTCTAGGAAAAACAAGGTTACTTTTTCTTATATTTTTTATTATAAATGGAATTTTACTGTGACTAGAATTGCATTCAATTTGTTCTTTTCAATGCTCTGAAGGAGTTTGAAAGGTTTATTCTGCTTCACTATAAACAGCACACTGCAATATTCCCTATATAACTTGGTGCATAAACCACGAACTGAAAGAGATTATGAAGAGTTAATTTATTTTTACTAGGCTTAGCCTATGCAGCAGGGGAGGCCGTTTTACTTATATGAGGTAATAAAGTTACAGCAATATTTTTCTTTTCTGATTTTTTACATGCATTCTCCCCTGACAGAAGATACTCAGGGTATATTTAAGGGTCTATGTATATTGTTGATCATTTTATTCATCACACATTTTGGAAGAACGAGCTTCCAGTAGTTCGTACACCATTATACCGACACATGCACACCCATGGTGTGACACAAATGAATTTAATTTAGCAACACGGGCTTTTTTTAAGCCTGGGAACATTAACTTCCTCTAAAATTGTTATGCTGTTTTCCATCTTACTGGTTGAATACTGTGGGATGAGCTTGCATTTGAAGTTTAGTTGATGACTTATAGGGCCTGATTCTTTATAAATTTAGCCCAGGCTGTCCCTGGTAGCTTTAATCTACTCCACAGAAGCCAGTGGAATTGCACTGGTATGAAGGTGGGATCAGAGACAGGAATCGCATATGAATGTGTTACTAGAAGCAGCGAGTGATTTGCACTGGGATGGTACTTTGCCATCTTACAGCCTGATCCAAACCCATCTGTAGCCCAGAGCAAATGCACCATAGCTCTGGATCACACCTAGAGTCCTCATATTTAGGGACCTCCCCCTGCAAGGCTGTAGCTATCAGCTGCTAGTGTCTTACATACCGCACCGCCAGCACCTGGGCTAAACAAGACAAGTAGGGTGGTCCCCACTCCAAAAATCTTGCTATTTGAACTGTAGTGTAACAGTGCTTCACAAAATGCACTCGGGAACACCTGGGTGCATGAGGGGCCCTGAAAAGCACCAGTGGTTCTCTTCCTCCCCGAGATACATGATTCATATTGCACTGAAGCCATTAATCCTGCCATAGTCAGCTGTGAAAAAAAGACATATGCTCTTGTGCAGCTTTTCTTTTACTGAGTTAGGACTTCTTCCCTTGTAAATGGACTTATGAGATACCAGAACTATCACGCTGTCTCTGGTGATGTACAACGCCTGTTTGCACAGTGGTATTGTGCTATTACTATTCATTTTGATAGTGTGTTTCCTTCCTCTCCCTGCAGTTGGTTCATCTGAATTGTCGCCAAGATGGTTGCCTTGGAAACTAATTAAGGAAAGCCTTTGGTTAGAAGCAGAGTTTCAAGCATTAAACTATTTGAGAGACAGATGCAGAAATTAAGGTAATGTCTGCTACGATGAAAGGGTTTATCCTTTATATGGAGAAGAAAGAACCACATTAAATGCTAGGACTGTAACAAAGCAACTTCTACAGAACACTGATTTTTAAAACCTGGAAGAGATGTGTGAGTGAGGGATTTTAAAATCAGCCAGGGGCTTAGAAGAGGTGACAAAGATTCCCAAAGCTATTAGGGAGGGCAAGATGGACAAATACAGTGGGACAAAAAACTCAGGAGATCACGTGTTGAACAAATTCTAGCCAGCTCTTCCTTCCCTCGAATACTCTGTATCTTTAAAAGACTTCTGGTGAATGTTGTTTTTGAAAAATACCAGTACAGCTAAAGAAAGACCAAATCCTCTCACCACAGTCCAGGTATGGCATGACACACATCAGTGTGTACATTTGCTTCCAAAGTACATCAAATGCAGGAGTGAGAGGCTATAGCAAATGGCCCTCAGGCTCAACTTTTCTACTGAGACTGTCAACAAGGGTAACAATTAGTGCCAGCTGCAGAAGCAGCTCATCTGATGTGGACACAGGCTAAATAATGAGTGGGACCCTCAGAGGGCTTTCTAAGGGCAAACACACATGCACAAATTCTGGGCATTGAAAAGCTGCAAAGAAAGGCAAACTATGCAGCAAACCGTGCTTTTACAGCTACCTACTAACTGAAGTTCAAAGCAAATACAATCTCTCTATGAGCACAATAGTATCAATTTAAATATTGTCTCCAGGATAATGTTCAGGATAACGGCTGACTCTATACTTGCAGCAGTGTAACTGAGGAAAGATTTTGGTTCTCTGTACATTTAATGGCAATGCAGAGGTTGCCATATAAATATGCCTGTAATTGCATAAAAGCATACTACAAATGTTGTGGTAAAAATATGCAAAACACCAAAACAAGATGCATGTGCGTGCACTGGTGTGTGCATTTATATCCCATGAATTATCATAAAACATAAAATGAGTAATTGTTACCATCACAGAAGAATAAAAACTCTAATGGTGACTTCAGGTTCATATGCCTCTGGCAAAAGAAACGGGAGTTGGTTGGCAGTGGTCTTCTACATACAGCAGCTTGCACATTTACAGTGAGACATTTTGTATTAATTATTATTATTACTGATCAGATACATTTAAAACTGTGCTTTAATGTCTTTTGAACACTTTTAAGCTTTGTGTGCCATTACCTCAGTCATTCTGCAGGATGACTAATACTCTGTTAAATTCCTGTCATTTGGAACCTGCCTTGCTTTATGAAGTCTGGATGACGGCTTTGAAGAAACATTACTATTTACAAGCTAGAAATTCTCTACTCAGGTATGTGTGAATTGTGCTATATGTGGGGCAGGTTAACCCAAGACGTTATTTCTCTCTGCTTTAGCAATCCATCTCTGGCCCTTTATTAGTTTTACAGCTGAGAGGAGCAGGCCCTTTAAGGCAGATACAGCGGTCGCTTTTGACATATGCCCATTTTTTACTTATCTTCCGCTAGCTACAGTCCTGAGGGTGACTGACCTAAGTAATTCCCCTTTCCTCCCCACACACCCATACGGACCTGAGAGCTGCTGAAACTCTCTGGATGTGAAGGGAAAGAAGTGACCTTTCATTCTGCTTTAGAACTTGGTTTCAACAATACTCATGGGCACCTAATAACAAAATGTCCTAAATTTTAAGGTTCTAGTTAATTGGAAACATAAAAATGAACTGTACCAGTTTCTGAGTGACATTACACAACACCGTACGTTAGCAGATACTCTCCTGGAGCTTCAGCTGAACCCTCTCCTCTGCTCTGCACAGAGGGTAAAATTGGGCTGTGACACGGCTGTGGCACCGAGCCCTGGACAACATGGCAGGGGCACACTGCTCTGGAGGCTGTGCTCCATGCAGCGCAGTACCTTCGGAGGACACAGCATCACTGGGGTTCATAAGCAAAGCAGAAGCTGAAGCTACCCATAGCTCTGCTCCTCCTTCAAGCGTCCCACTGTGTTTATAGGCAGTTGGTATACTTTTAATTGCTGCGGAGAACACAGGCAAACCTACACCAGACTATCTGTTTATAATGTAACACATAAACCAGGAAGCTTACATGAAAGCAGTGCTGATTTTTCCACTTACATTTTTCCTTATTGCTGTTGTTTTTAATGACTATTGGTCAACCGAATACTGCAGTTTTGTATTTATTCTTATGACACCCCAAATGTGAAAGCCATTGTGCAGTAAGCACACTCCTCTGACATTGGAACAGGTCTGCAGAAGGATGCAGCTGTGGTTGTTCTGAAAACCTGCAGACCATCTTCCTAATCTCCAAATTTCAGACTCAAAGGTCAAGTCATAGTCAGTGCTTGCACTGGACAGAGTTCAGTCAACCAGATTACCCTTCTTAATCCTACAGACACTTTACTTCAAGTCTTCTCTGACAGTTTGACTGTCACTGCAAAATTCTGGGGACTGTATTCTCTACTGTAACATTGCTTCTGCTTTGTGAGATGCTTCCACTCAATACAGACATTGCCTTGGAGTCTAACCTTTATGACTATGTTAGGAGATAGTGCCCTTTTGATAAAAGCATGCAGTTTCTGGAATAAACGGGTCTTTTGTGAAGTTTCACCATTTTGATCCTGAATGGAGTTTCTTCCTCCTTATTTTCCCTCAGGAGATTTTCTTCTAAATGGACATAAAGCCACTCTAGTCTGAAATACAGCTTGTTATCTTGGGAATGAGAAAACCATGTTTCTTAACTCAAAAACATGTCTCTAAATACACGGTTGAACAGGCTAAATCTTACTGTTAGTTCTCAGAAGAAAATGTTCTGTTTATGAGAACAAAATTTTATATCTATCTGTGAAGGAATACTGGAATATTTTAGCATCAAGGGACAAGAAGTGTGGGGAGCTTATGAATTTTGCATGACGTAAGTGTTGCTATCTGTATGCTTGACAGGCCACTAGATGATTAAATTGGATATAGTTTTGTTGTGCAAGGAGAGATATGGATCCACATGCTCAACGGTTATAGAACTATAGGGCAAGTGAACAAACAGATGGCAACTTACAGAATGACTATTAATCTCTCTGCTTCCCCTTACTCTGCAGCTGAAGAGACAGGGTGAGAGGTGATTTGGGCAGGGTATCCACCTCTAGGACACAATAAGGGGCCCATCACAAGATCCTCTGGCAGGGGAATGAAACCAGATGCACTGCAGAGTGAAACCTGGCACAAAACAGGTTACCCACGCAGAGCAAGAGCTGAGGTATCCTCTTTCCCCTGCCTTACATTTACATACCATGGGGGAAACAGCTTGGGAGAGATCCTTTCCCGGGTGCCAGCCAGCCCTGAGAAGAGAAATACTTCGTATGACAGGTTTCAGATCTTGGAAACATAGGGACATACAGATGTGCCGGATGCTACAGGCATATGGAATACTCAAGGTCACTGACTCGCACGTCTGTATGTCACTGGAGGAAGGTACAGAATATTCCAGCAGGACCTGAAGTTTCTGAAGAAAATCCTCAGATGCGTAATTGTCTTTAGATAAGCCTACGCTTTTGGAAGAGAGGTATACCTGGGTTTGAACTGGTTGAAAAAAGCATCAAAGGAAGAGAACTGCACACACTGACCAGCCTGATACAGGAGAAGAGGTCACTCTTATTTAATGCAAGCACTAACGCAAAGCCATGATATGCAGTTTCTGGAGCAAAGAACTGACAAGCTTGCCGAATGGCCTGGCTAAGAGCCTAAAAGTCTGATAGCAAACTCAGCACATGTGTAGACTGTTTAGTGGTTTACAGTCTGTTTATTTCTGCTATGACATTTGTTCTTGAATAAGTCCTATTTAAGCTTCTGAAACCTAGGGTCACTGGCAAATGCTGCTGTTGTCCATAAGAAAATGAAATGGCAGGTGCCACACATCCCCACAGTGACCACAGTAAACCCCCTCTCTGGAGGGAGTCATCACTCCCAGAACGCGATGGGAGGGTTGACCTTTGAAGATGTGATCCTGAGGAGGCCAAAAAAGGGAGAGGGATAGAAAGGCAGCTGGGCTGAGGCAGCCTATGCCAACCCTCTGTGGGACAGAATTTGTCCATCAGTACTCTGCCATAACAGGTAGAGAGTCTTGGCTTCCTTTTGCTCTCACTGGGAAAAAGCTCTTCAAAGCCACCTGCAGTTGTGCAGTCAGCATGCTGTTAATGTGCTCAGACATCACGGCCTCTTAGCTGAGCAGACTTTCTAGACTCCACACAAAGCACCAATTTGACTTTCTAAACGGCAATAGAATGCTAGATTTGAAATATGCAAATCCAAAGTTATCCTTCCCCTCAATGGTATGCTATCAGCAAACACAGTTGACTAAAAAGACGACTTACCACTCCCTTGAGCAAACTGGCTGAATGGATTTAAGTACCACACGTTTGTGAGATTTTTTTAAACTACTTTATGAGAAGATAACAAGGTAAGCAGAAGAGATGGAAGGAAAAGCCTAAAACCAGTAATCATTCAGCTATCAACCTGGAGTCCACCATTACTGACTTTCCCTGCAGAAACTTAAGTCATTGCTTTTCAGTATCAGATAAAAAAACACTCTGGGAGTTGTTGCCAGAAGGTATTTTTAGCACCAGAGGCACCAGCCTGGGTTCTGCTTGGGCAATTCTTTGTCAAGTGAATGGTCCCAGTAAAATAAATGGGACAATACCCACAAAAAAGTGCTGCATAATTGGACTCTTCTTGTTAGACTGCTAAAAAGACATGATTAGTACCAGAGTATTTATCTCAGAAGGTATGTTTAGTTTGCTTCACTATCTAGCTTGGTTTCCTAAACAAAAAGTTCTAAATCCATTTTTGATACTGCAAATTCAAACAATTTTGCTCATGAGCATCTTCAATGAAATTAAGAAATAGTCATATGAATAGGGCAACATATATGACATAGTACTTATGTGTGAAAATGTCTGCCGGATTTCGTTGCAAAACGATGGACTGATAAGTGTTCAACTGATTGGCTACAACTGGTTGATACAGTCCTAAAATCCAACTGCAAGAAAATTTTTAAGATCTTTTAGAAATATTTGAGATAATTTAGGATAAAGATTTCATGACTATGTCACAATTTTGTGTAAATAAAGTTCAAAAATGGACAGCAAGCATAATACAGAAAAAAGAGTCATTTAACAGTACAGAGATGGGCTATATATAATACAATAATGACAACAGAAAGGCTCTAATTATGCAAAAGTGTGAGTACTGTACAGGGTACTGTAGCATTTGGGGAAACTGAAGGCCCCAATAGCAAATCTTTAGTTACACAGATGCTAATCACATTGATAGGAAGCTGAATCAAACATTTAATAATATTACAACTTCACTAGGTTTGAATTTAGAATGCTTGCAGAAGAAAAGAGTTTGCCAGTTTTTTGCTATATGGTTTGCTTGGTATATAGCTTTCATTTTAGGCACTGGAATGGTTTGATTATTTTTTTTCTCTCGCTTGCATGATATAAGAAAAAGAGAGAACAACATGTAAATGGAGTTAAAAAGATCAAACAAAAGGCCTGTTCCCCAGCTGAGAGTGGGCCCAAAGAGCTATTTAAGCTTGTCTCAGGAGTGTTCTCCTGCATCATTTTCAGAAGAGTAGGCTGTGGGTATGGTGTTTTGCACCTTTTGCAAGAACATGAGCAAATGAAAGAAAGAAAAAAAAAAGAAGTTTCTTACACTTTGCTGTATCAATTTCCCTAAAGAGACCACTCACCATATTGACTAAAAGTACAGTGTAAAATGCAATGCTATGTATTAGTATGACAACTATACTAGCTGTCAGAGTTAGGGACCAGCATCAGCTTGTGCTACGTTCTCTTGAGCACCTCTTTCCTTCTTTGTTGCCCTCTGTAAACAGCAGCTATGGGACCTGGCCCTGTCTACAGCAATTGAGTCCCTGCAGACTGGCCCTCAGTGATACACCTCAAGGCTTGACAGGAACTGAGTATTTTGAGAAGGAACTCAGTGAATATAGCTTTTGCATTTCCCAGGGTTTATGGCAGTGAGGTCAGTTTGCTACTAGTTTACAATACAACATTTCTAAGACATATGCTAATGCTTCATGAAATTGAAATGTTACTTTTGATTTATTTCATACTATAAACCCACAGTTAAAATTTATCAAGTGGCAATAATCAGAGGTTTTTCAGTCTTAATGTAAGTGAATTCCCACATGCCTATAAATAAACAAGCAGCATGGATTTAGTTCCATACCACCACGAGCTTTGCTGTGAGCCCAGGCAGCAAGAACTGTCTTGCTTCTACTCCCTGTGATGTGTATCTGTTACTACACCTCTTCAGGCACATTGCACAGCACAGTCAGTGGCACAGGCATTCTGGGTAGCACCCTGGGATGGCCAGAGGGTATGGCCATTCATTCCTCTGGGGCAAACACTGGGAAGGCCATGCAATAGCAAAATAGTCACCCAAAAGTGCATCTTCCCCAATAAAAGTGTTTAAACTCTATCACCCACAATTAATCCTGTCAACAGCCCTGGATGTGCAGAGGGAAGGGTTTTATGCACCAAAAAGTGCTAATGAGCCATTTGGACTACCAGCTGAATTTTTCGTTAGCAATATTTCCATTTGGGAATTCTTTAAGCTGATTCAAAACTACTTCACTGGCTTTTTATTTCTTGTTTCATGTTCCACCTAACAAACTGCACCTGTCTTGCAATCCCTACAACTAGCCCTGATGCCAGTAATGTTACTCTGGCAGCTGAGGCTTTAGGTTCTTAACCTACTTGAAAATAATTAATTATTAACATTTGGGAAAAAATATCACAGAGGCATTTCCTGGTAGCTTACGTGTAAGTGCTGCCACCAACTATGAGCATAACTGAGGCATTTTAATTTTACTAGGTAACTGGACAGTTGTTGGGACTCATATATCAATGGATATTTAATTAATTTCTAGAAACAGACACTTCTGGAAACATTAACGATGTCTGTCACAGATAGATCACAATTTCTGAAAAGTACATACCTGTTCCAAAATGGTGTTGATTCTGTCTACTTCACAGTCAATTAAGTATCTTTTTTCTTGCCGCCTGTCCATCTCCTCTATAATTCTTCTGAACTCTTGAACATCCTTTATGCTTCCTACAGATCTGGCTGTCACTTGCCAGTTGTTCTGTACTGCTGCTTCCATAATCGCCTGAAGAATGGAAAATCCTGTAGGGGGAAGAGACAATGAAACCATTTAAAAACAGAACAAAAATAAAAACTATTTTGAATGTTTGACAAAGGGTTCACAAAAACTTGTATCATCTAAAGTGACACAGACTAGCTAATAGCCTGCAAGGGCTTCATTACTTGAGAAAGCAACAGTGTAAGGACTAGTTTCTTCTTTCAGCTACGCCACTGCCAAAGTCACTGACTTCAGCAGAATTGCTTGATGGTATATTACTGAGAGGCGTATCAGAATCTGTCCAATATATCATATTATGATCCTCTCAGTGATGTTTATGGTCTTGCTGGGGTCTGTGCCAGGAGAAGAGGAGCCTGCAGCCATTACTTCAGCAAAAGTCCATCAGCTTGAAGAGCTGGACAGAAGGGGTAATTTTCCTGTGCAGACTGCAGCAATGGGTCATTAACTGGCAAAGGTCCAAGCACTGCACAAGAATGCCAATTAAGTCATTGTACTGGTTATTTGAGCCATGAACCACAGGAGAGTATTTTACTAATAGTCACTTTGATTTCAAAAAATGTTTTTAAATATGGCGTCTAGCAGCACTAACCACACTTTCAATGCTTTCATTAAGGTAATACCAACTCATTTAGCAGCCTCAATGACCAGAATGACCAAAGACTGCACAGTGGGAAATTATACAAGCAAACAGCATTTCATTTCTTGTGAACAGCCGGGCTTCAGTGGCAGACAAAACTCAAGTCAAGTCCCTGAGTGAAAGCTGGTGGGAATGGTAATCTCCTTCAAGTCATGCTATGTAGGAGTCATCAGACATTGATTTGCATCCCTTGATTATAGTATGTAGCTGGGAATTTGGTGAATTACCTGTTTTGAGTCAGGAAATTGCATTTTTTGCATAGTTCTAATTGTTTCAAGTCTGGGCAGATGCCAACCAAAGACAGAGGTCATCTACTTCAAGCACACATAGTGGCTTCCAGTGGAGTTTCTTTGTACAGAAGCATCCATGTGAACTGTGTTTCTGTCCAGATAACTTATTTGCAAAACTTTCAGTCCAATCAGTTAGTCATACTGTGGGTTTCTTAGCCACAGCCAGATTTGAGAAGCTCAGAATGTCTTCACCCACACAAACACATAAACATACAGGATCAACAATCAATTAATTGTGCTCTGGGATAACCAGTCCCCCATGCTTCTGAAACTGAAAGCAGTTTGAGCTACAGAGGAACAACATGTTCACTGCTTCAAATTATACCAATAGCTATTCTGAACTCAGATACCATTGTGGGGCATACTGATAACAAAGAATTTGTGTTGTAGTCTGATCTTCCATAGCCTGCTGTAAATCTGTAGTGGCTGTCTGAAGCCAGAGGAGCTGCATCATTACCTCATTACAGACACAAACAAGGAAAGAGCATGATTTTCTGGATCGCAGTTAAATTATTATCATTTACCATGTGACTTCCTTAAGTCTCACTCAAATGCCCTCACTTTCCCTGTGCAGCCTCCTTGATTCTTAATGCTTTTCTTTGTATGAATGCACTTTACTATCCCATGAAAGGTGGTGACAATTAATATGTACGCTGATTGGGAATTCTTTCTGGCATCTTCTTTCCCCTGAGACTACTGAAAAGGAGGCATTTACATATGTATAGTACAATGAACTCAGTCTTCCTTAACATCATATTTTACAAAAATGGCTGTGATGTCTGTGACAGCACTGTGATTCCATTACATGGAGGAAGAAGATCTAAGCCTAAGATATTTGGTTGGCTGCAAATGAGGAACTCTGATGTGGGAAAATAAATACCACTAATGGGGATTTACAAATGCTTTGTGTACAAAGATGTGCTTTTAAAAAAATACGATTCCATTAAGTAATGAATATTTACAACTTTGTTTCATCATTCATATAATATCAAAGTATGAACCTTGAGCTTGCTGTAAACAATAGAAAACAGTCCATAAGTCTATTTTTCACTCCAAATTTAACAAAATGGTTCAACATATTATTAAAAAATGACACTTTAAAAAAATCTGTAGCTCTATTTTTTGCTAATAACACATAAAAAACTTATGAATTGTCTCTAGGCAAGAAGTGATAATGAACATGCTGGAGAGCAGATGAGATTGGGTGACTGCCATACACCCAGCTTCAGTTGACACTGTTTGAGTAAGAGCTCACTTTGTCAAATCTTGAGTATCTCAGAAGAAAGCTGCACAATTTTCCTAATTCTGTGCAACCGCATGTTTGTGTTGGTGTGAGTGTTGCAGTTTTGCATGTGTGTGTATTAGTCAGTGGTTACCACTTCAAGAAAGAGAAGAGCAAGGTTACTCAGCAGCCTTTCTCCTATGCATGAAAATACAATTACAGTAATCTTAGTGTGAAAAAGTTCCAGAGCTTCATGATTCTGTCTTCTCTACCTCCTGTTTCTCCTTGTCACACCAAGTTTTACAGTCACAGTCCTCTCTACCCCTGTCAGTCCTTTAAATCCTCCCTATGGTCACCCTCTGTACTGCACCAGCTTGCCTCTCTTGGGCCCTCTCCCTCTCCTGTCCTTGCTTTGAGAGGTACCATTTGCCCTTCCTGTGGCGGCTTGTTAGGCCAGTCCTCCGACGACCGTTACAAAGCCGATTCCTGTTGCTTTACAAAAGCATGGGTCAAACCTCCTGCTTTCAGGAAGGCAGCATGCTTGCATCTTCGCAAACAGGCGTTCACTGTTCCCAACCTCCGATCTCTCTCCCTGCCTATTGCCTTCAGCGCCATTTACTACATTTTACATTGTTACTCATTACGTGATATTTCTGTAAACGACATGTTCCAGGCTCCAGCTGTACTTTACCATTAAGAGAGCTGTTACATAAGCACTGCAATTGTTTAAATAAAAGGACCATTTTATCTTCAGATGTGAACTTTTCTTTCTCCTTAGCATAACAAAGCAAGCTGTGACAGTTCAGGGGTACTGCCTCAGTAACAAATGGGGAAATTATTTTCCCTGTTCCGTGCATGTCAGTGACCAGACCTGTATGCCAAGCTTTTCTATTCCTTACTCTCCAGTAAACACACAGTGCCAATGCTTCACAAGAGATGCTTGCCCCTGAGCACCCTGGAGGTGCTGAACTCTCATGGGTGCCTCTCATCTCATTCACCCTAAAGGAAACCAGCCAGCCATAGCAACTATCTATATTTTGTAGTTTTTCTATGGTCTGCATCAGACCTATCCCAAAAGACTAAAGGACTGATAATTCACCACAGGTCTGTGCAGAAGCCATACAGGAAAGGCTTTCATTAATACTGTTGCCAGTTTCTACTACTTCAATCGATAAAGCCAAAAAATATTAGATAAGACAAGAAAAACTGACATCCTCCTAGAAGATGACAGCAATGAGATCATCTCAAAACACATTCCTGATGCCATTACTAAAATTCAGAGGTTGTTCATTCTTTAGTCATTAACACAAATACAGGCAGCAGGAAAAATTCATTCAGACCCCAATCTAACCTTTCAACCTCTTTTTTTCTTAGTCGTACCTTGGATGTGAAAAAGCAGCATGATGGAAGGCATACACCTTTCTGGAAGCACTGCTTGTGAGGCTAGCTCATCTGATGGCACCACATCCCTTTGCTGCACCACATTATTAACGTGTCGGTATTACTGATTTACAAACATGTCTGGTCACACAACGGCAATGTCTATACTTGCCAGGTCATTTAACGGACTCGTACTACGTTTTGGTCCCTTTTAGCCATGTACTGGGGAGGTGCTGTTCCTGTGATCTTTGAATGCAATCTCACAAGTCGATCTGATCTGCACCTACTAAAAGTTTAGACAATCCTGGCTTTAATATTCAAATGTGCCATTGGCTGGCTTATTCTTAAAATACTGACGATTTAAGAGAGCTAACCCTCATCTAAACAGTCTGCAAAATGATTGGGCTGGAGGTAGATGGAGTAATAAAATTAGGACAAAACAAGTGCCCAGCTTACCTCTCAGTAATCTGAAACAAGTATTTTGAGTTTTGCTGACTGAAGTTTGCAAAAAGGGAAAATACCCAATATAAATTCCCCTCAAAGCAGGGAAAACATTATTTGTTGCAATACTATCTCTGTACATTAAACAACTCAGACAGAATTACATTCTAGGCAGTCCTCCCTGCAGCTGGACTAAGACATAAATTCACCCAGTATCTTCATACTTCTGCCAGGGAAGCAAAGCCTGTAACTCAGTTGTTCAGATCATCCCTTTGGTACAAGCCTCTCTCAGCTGACCCAAGTAACACAGGTGAAGAGGACAGTTCACTCTTTTGCATCTCCGAAAGCTCATGAAACTTACCCCACATCCACGTAAGCAAAATTCATCTGAGCAGTTTGCTCAGCCATATGAAGTTCTAGGTACTACATCATTGAACTTACTCTTGTTTAAATAACAGCAAACATTAATGTGTCATGAGTAAGCAACCACACTGGAACATCTGTAGCATCACATGAGCCCTCACAGTTGGCACCAAAGCACTTACTGAGAAAAAATTACCACTTACGTAAATCACTCTTTTCTGGAATGTTCCTGATAAGATCTTGGACCTTAGCCTCCTATTAGAAATGAAAGAGCATTTGCTTGCAGTCCCTCTTTCTTTTGCCTTGCTGAGTACCAAAGATCATTGAGTGGTCTATTTTCCTGGTATGCAGGATTCTTGTGCCAGCTGAACGAACATCAGCTCTAATCTGAATAGTTGTGTTTTGAACTATGTATCTAAGACAGGATATGAAGAACTAAGCATATGGTCTATGAGTGAACTTCAGGGATTTAAGTGTGGAGCTGTGTTTGACCAGGGCACAACGAACTCACCAAAAAGGAGGCCATCAAGGCAAGTGCTTCCCCAAGAGAAATACAAATTCTATGACACCAGCTTACATTTCAAGTGTACCAGAGGTCTGTAAGTTGAGATATACTTGGATATCCTGTGTGTTTGGCATTGAGCCTAACACTAAGTTAAAAGGAAACAGATCAACACGTCAGGTGTGAGTAAAAAACAACTAGCCAACCCAAAACACTCCCCATCATTTAAAATCCAAACATGTCAATTAGGCAAGTATGCTTTGCATAACCTATGTCTGCTTAACAACTTTACAGTAGGGGAAGAAGCAAGGAACAAACTACTAAATTAGTCACCAGTAAGAGATGCAGCAAATGACTAGTACACTGGAGTGCTCTTTCAGTCTAACACACGTAAGTTCAAATTATTAAATAAGAGTAGAATAACTGCATTCCATCTGTTTTTGACCTGATCACTTCCAACTGGTAACCAGCATGTAAAGTGTTACACTTCGTTATGCCGGCAACAGACAACCTTCTAGACCAAGTAGCAAACACACTCTTTAATTTTTTTCTTCTGCTTTTTCTATTCAGTAAACCTCTAGTTTCCCCTGTACATATATTACAATATTGCAACCTGTCATCCATAAACAGAGATATCTATGCAAATTGGTATGTCAGCTTGGTTGAGTGAATGTGAACTTGCCTAGCTCTAAAGGAGAATTTACAGGAACCATCTGGTCTGCATTTGCTCTGGATGGGATACAGCTAAACATGCAGGAATTCAGATCTGCTGAATGCAAGTAAAAGACTCTTTTTCTTTTTTTTTTTTAAAACGGCTCTTTCTGAATGCATTTCACCTTGATCTGCACTTTCATAACAACCTTGCATCTAACTCATCCCTCATTTTACTGAAGTTTTAGGTCAGTGCAATTCCAGTGTTTTTGAATAAAGCTGTGCCAGTGTAAAATGAGAGTCATGTAGTAAGGGATCAAAGAGTACAATAACCAAGGGCAGACATAAAGATGCCGTAAGCAATGCTGTCACTTCCGCAAGGGGACTTATTCACATGACTTTCACAATGATGTGGGCAAGTCTCCTGGTGTAGGACAGATAGGTACACCTCAATACACTAATATGATCCCAAGTTTTTTGAGAGCTGCGTTCTAGTTTCAGCTTTGCTATGCAGATCTTTATTTAAATAATAATTGAGTGATTATAGCTTCTGCGTGCAGATGGGTAACAAAATAGATGAGGTGGGAACACTTTAAAATCAGAGTATGTTCTGCTTGAGGAAAATATAACAGGTAAACAATTGTGCAGAGAAGGCAGAACTAGCACAGAAAATCAGAGAAAAGAATAATGTATTTTGAGAAGTGACAGAAGGTGAAGAGCATTCTGTTGTCTAGTGGGCATGGGCTGTAGGGTATCCTCTGTGTACTTATTCCTAAGAACTCTTGATACTAATGCTATCAGAAAGCTGACAGAGGTAGTAGTGAGGGCATTCTGTCACCAGAGGATGCTGAGATCTGGGAGACATGGACCTAGGAGTAGTGGAGAGCCCTCCCAAGGGAAAACTTTTTTACATGCAAATGGCAAAATTGTAAAACTACATTAGCAGTAAAAATAATTATCTTCCAAGCTTTAGCAGATCTGAATTAAAAAAACCTGCTTAAGTACAGAGAGATTTCATCTGTGAAGCTCTACACTGAGTTGGGGGCTTTGTCAGTCCAGCAGAACCAAAACCCTAAAACTATGCAGTAAGCGCAGTACTGCTACGCATATAGTGGGATGCAAATCTAGGGAGCTCAATTCCAGTGATATTCCTGCCCAACACCAATTTCCCTGAGTGCCCTGAATTCCCCAGCAAGGACACACTCTACGTTGACATCAGCAAATTCAAAATAAATCATCTGCTGAGTACAGTCTTGCATCCTACTGGTATCGG
>VYZV01008156.1:141754-154034 GCA_013401275.1 Pandion haliaetus | reverse complement strand
TCACCCATTCACTTTCCTGCTGGAGGTGACCGTCTGATTGAACCAGAACTCAGCGCCATCTGTCTCGGGTGCCTGAGTGCCTCCCTTTCACCTTGTGTATTTGACTGTCCGAGCTCGGAATCAACTTGATGCATTTGCAAACATTGGCCTTGCATGCAAATGCGACATGAAGCATCAGCAGTATTTAATTTGAATGAGTGCCTCTGGTCCTTGGTTTCTTGTCTGACCTCCATTGGATACTGGTTGCAGCTAGCTCTTCCTATGCCTGCCCATGTGCACTAATGATGGTGATCATGGCCATGACCTTTGGACTCAAGTAGCGTTTTTGAACTCCGATGTGCTTGATCAGGATCATGGAGCTACCTCTCCATGGCAGGAGTGTGACTGAATTTTGTCCAGCCTTCCCACTTGATCTGGAGCAGCCCTTTTGTCCTCAGCTTCCTTATGCTGACCTCACAACTGCCGCCTCAGCGTGAGCTTTCCTTTTTAGTATGCAGAGCTGCTGCAGGGTCTGGGCCACAGCCAAAATGACACCCCTTAGAGACAGAGTTGAACCAGTGACCTAAGGATGGACATTGAAGGGAGCCTGCAGTCCTCTGCTCTACCAGCTGAGCTGTAGAGGGAATGGCAAGGCTGTATCTGACACCCTTGATACTCCATAGCACAGCCATATCTCAACCTATATAACACACTTTTCTGCCTCCAAAATGTTGCTCCCTCCACCCAGATGTACCCTAACAGACCCACCCCTGCAGTACAGTCTGGCCTGATCTCATCTCTCACCCTAAGCCTTCCATGGACAGAGGTGCTAAGCGTATTTGTCTGTCTTCATTTCCATGAGTGCCCTATCCATCTTGTGGGATGACTATTTCTCTGCTTGTTGTCACTCCTCTCTCCCAAACACATCACATTACTCACTGCTGTGAAAGGCTGCAGTCATCAGTAGTCCAAAGATGGTGAAGGAGAAGGCCATTCATCATGAGAAAATCTGAATGGACATAAATCCATGTGTTTGGTATGGGAAGTAGCCAAGAAACTCCTGTGTTTGTTTCACTCTTTGTTTTTTGGCTTCTTTTTCTCTACGCATAGTGAACCATGATTATCACATAACTAGGAATGTCAGTTTTCCAGGGACCCACAGGGAAGCGTCTATATAGCTGATACTTCATGTTATGTCATGTAGTTCTTGTCCTTCTATTATTTCTTGTGTTGGACCTCATGGAGTGCTGTTTCTCATATGAATTGCACTACCAGTATGAAGATCTCTTTCCCATTACTACGTCATCTCCAATTAGTATATGTCATCTGGTGAGCAAGGAATTTTTTTTTTAATGTACTATTTTTAGTGAGGACAGTTTTCCCCAAATCAAAATAAGAGCTTATCTATCTTTTGTTAACTGTACTATGTTGAAAGTAATTCTGTTAGTATTCTAAAACAATACTAAGAAAAGTGAGTGTGCAGCTGATGTTTTTCACCTTGTCAAAACTACATTTTGTTCAAATTCTTATTTTTCATGAAATTGTCGGGGATATGGAGAGGGCAGAAGATGTCTTTGGGTCTGTGGGAAAAGAAAGAAAGGTTGGAGATTGATTGTCCGATGCCTGCAACCACAAATGGGTTTTGAAAGTAATACCTCTCCAATTTATTTATTTATATTTTAATTCTAATTGCTGGGGTTTTTTTTCAGCTAAGAAAAGGTATTACTGAACGTGAACCCCTTCATGTTATTAGAAGCACATCTAAGGGTTATTTATGATCTATGAAAAGATGACTTGAGTTCAGCATACAGAACTGAAGACATTATTGGCAGAAGCTGTTCCCAGGCTCATATCAGTCTTGATATTGGCAGGATATCTCCAAGGCAGGAACCATCATCAGGAGCAAAGCAGTTACCTTTTACTGGGGGAATAACCTATACTGAGACTTCAGTGGAAAGTCAAGCAGGACTCCTCTCTGAGGACAGATTTGTTAGTGTAAGTGTGGACGTACTGCCTTCACACCACAAATAATATTTTGGGGCATAATGGTCATGGCTAGCTCCTGAAACACTCGGAGAGAATATTTACAAAATGCAGCATAGCTTGGCTGAGGTGAGAATCACAGTATTTAAAACACGACTAAAACACTTTTGACGCCACTAGAGGTCAGCACTAGTCATTAAATAAATGTCCTGGAAAAATCTTATTGCCAGTTCTTCAATGGGAGTGGAAATTTTTTAAAAGATACACTTCTGTATATACTTGTTTTGCAAGTATATGTGAGTTCACACTGCCAGTGCTTCAACATGGTTGGAAGAAAACCCTTTCTTCAAAAGCTGTGCTTCCCCAGCGCTGTCCACGGACCAACAGTCCCACACTGTTCCTTTCAAGCTGTACCTGTTCTTGGATGCCACAGTGCTGAGTACAGTCAGGAGAAAAAGGCAGTGCTAAGCCCTGCCCTAGAAAAGGCTTCCCACCAGTGTAAACATCCCTAAATCAGTTGACAATCAGCTTTCACTGCTTTAAGGACTGCCTCAAAAGTGCAACAGTGGGGAATTAGGCCCAAAGACAGGTACTTGAAACTGGGGCTAACTCACTATGCTTTTCCACCTTGTGCTTCAGAAAGATGCTGCCTTTCTATTGCAACTCCTAACTGTGTTTTCCACCAGCACTGTCTGGGCTTCTGCAAACACAGACACTGTTTACAAAATTTAATATAGCTACTATTGATAGACAATTGAATACAGAATTTCCTTTGCTATAAAGAAGAGAATGTTGATAAGCAGTGTGCGATCATCATGTTTTTAAACAACCTTTAAAAAAAATCTTTATCTTTGTTGAAACCTGCTAAATGATGCAAATCAGTTGGCAATCATAATGCAACAAATGCCCGTGATTGATTATCATGCTGCAATCTGTGCTTTCAGCATGTATCACTATCTCCTTTAACATGGTAGCTGACTAGGTATCAATACACAAAGTTCATGGTCGGTGTGATAGGAACACCTCTTTTACCAAAACTTTCATGTTCAGTCACTTTGTGGCACTTTTCTTCCACTGAGTACATAGGAGCTGGAAAAAAGAAGGCTGAACACACTGCTCAGAATGATTGTATCTCTATTAAAATACTTGGTAATGTTTTGTGTCTGTGTACATGCACACATACAGACGACTTTTTTTCCTTCTGTTGGTTTTGGTTTTGGTTTTTTTTTGTCATGTTTAAGAAAACTGGCTCTGAAATATCATCCCGACAAGAATCCGGACAATCCAGAAGCTGCAGAAAAATTTAAAGAGATCAACAATGCTCATGCAACACTGACTGATCTGTCCAAGCGAAACATATATGACAAGTATGGATCATTAGGGCTCTATGTGGCAGAACAGTTTGGTGAGGAAAATGTTAACACCTACTTCATGCTCTCAAGCTGGTGGGCAAAGGTAAGCTGTTATTTTCTGTTGGAAATCAAATGTTACAATGCATGCAGACAATTACATACACAAGGAACCCCATGAAAAACATGGTCTCTCTACAGGTTTAACAAATAGGGGGATCTGAATCTAAACCACTACTAAAAGCTTAATTAAACAACATTATCTGGAGAATTGACAGTGGCAGAATGTAACTTAAGTTCAGAATACTGCTAATACAGAATGTTTTCTTTTTCTTTTTGACTTGGTAAATAATTAAATAGAGTGCATGTTTTGTAACACTTTCAGACATTAATTGGATTTGAATCTAGTGCTCCAGCTTAATTTTTACTTTCTTTTCAGTAATGACTAAATAAAAATGACTCATTGTTCAAAAACCAGAAGTCCCACTTATGTGACAACCAGTTAATAAGTTATTATAGTACAAATTTAGCTGTGTTCTTCTTTATATATAGCACACAGCGTAAGTAAGCAACAATAATACACAACACTCCGTGATTATGGTGTCATATATGTGCCCTGGTGAGGGGGGGAGAGAGAGGAAGTGGAAGAAAAGGTGAGAAGAATGGAGTGGAGAAAGAGAGTAGGAAAGGAAGAGAATGACACATCAAAAACTGGCATATTGCTCAAGGAAAAACACATCATGGGCTGTTCTAGTCATAAAGGAGTTGTGTTCATGTGCTCTTTTATGTCACTGGCATCCTCTGATGTTTGCACATATCAAATTTGAATGTTTCTGCAAATATTGAAATGTTACAGAAAAGTAATAAACCAACAGAATTGCAAATGTGCAAAATCCATGTGTCCCCACCTATTTCCAGCAACAGAAGCACAAGAAAGCAAAGACTCTGCTGGAACACATGGGAAAATTATTTGTACTGTGTGAAGCAAGCACACTATGACAGCTTTCATCTGAGAACCGTGGAACATGGATTCCTGTGTTCAGCACAGGTCAGGCCAGTGCTTCACTGCCCTGCAGTCCCCTTTCAAACTGGAAAGTCACTTGGGCACTTTGTGGGTCTGAGAAGCCATAATTTGTCTGCTGAAGCAGGATTAGACGGAAGCTGCTCAAATGCAGAACAGTGAGTGGAACTAAGGACTCAAATACTGGTGTTTAAATTATATTTGCAAAGCCGCAGTTGCTCCCTCAGGCTGGAGGCTGCCTGCTTACAGCTGCTGTAGCTGACTCCTGCTGCAGGATGGACTCCCCACCACAGCCACTGTCTTCTCCTGCTGGATCATGCCCTTTTTTCTTTGCTGTCCGCTCTTTCCTTCGGCCTCTTTGTCACAATTCAGGTGCCAGGAAGCATTGCCTTTGAGCTGAGAGAGCAGCAGTATTGACTACTTTAACAGTCTTGGTAAACAAGGTTTTCTTCACTGCTGCTTTTTTAGCTCTTCTTTCCTCTTCTGCTTACTGATCTTTAATGGAGATTTTATGAAGTATAAAATCCTCTGTGGTTAGAAAATCAGGAACAGAAATAACCACTGTAGCTTTGACTCATAAGGAGAGTAGTGGAGAGTACAGAGAGAAGCTACTAAGTCCCTGACAGCTACAGGAGGAACGTGTGGATTGTTTCAAGGGAGCTGTATCCTGGAGGTGAGATGAGATATGCTGAATATCACAGCAAAAGTAATCACTGCTTTCTGGTTTTTAAGAATTCTGTACAAAAAATCCAAAATATGCATATAGACGCATTTGAGGATTGTCACAGGTGGTCTCCCTATCCCTCCCGCAGCCCAAAATCTTGCCACCTCCAAAGCATAAACAAGCCACCAAGTGTTTTTTTTGCAAGCTGAGCTCATTATTCCTCATCTCTTTTTAATTCATGCACAAATGCTGTTATACAGACTGTATAACTATAATGCTAAAGTCTGGCTATACCTCCAGTTTCAGATTTTTATACTGGTCATCATAATACTATTTGTGTCTGAGGCATCATCCGCAGATGACCTCTGGACCCCTGATGTCCTCCATTCTTGTAGAAGGCAGTAGGGACCACAGCTTTCGCTTGTTATCATCCTCTTCAACTACAAACATTCCTGGCAAATCCTCTTCCCTAGCGCACTCATACTCAGAAAATCTGACAATTGTGAGGAGGGATATCATTAGAAGTAAGGAAACTCAAACAAAAAGAGAAATGAAAAGTGAAAATTACTTTTTTTTGGAGTGCCAGACTTCTTCGCAGGCGTATTAAACTGGGAACATACTGACATGGGCAACGGGAACTTTTAACTGCTTCTCCACTGGCAGGCATAGGGGTTGTTCATTTAACTGTTTTAGCAAAAAGCAGTGCTCCTTCTACCATGAAGACAGTTTATTGATCACAACAATAAACTGATTCTTGATTTACCAACTGTGATAATATCAGCACAAGAGATCTTGAAACTTTGAAGGTATCACAAATTAATTCTAGTATTTTTTCCCTCTATACTTTTATTCTGTCTTTTTTCATTCTATCCACTGTGGTGATTTATTCTCCATTATGGCATAAATGATAAACAGGTAACTTATTTTAGGAGTTAGGGCCTTTAGAAGAGTTTTGGGTCTCTGTTGGAAGGAAAACATTTTAAAACAAAAAGTCAGAGTCCTTCTTTTCATTTAAAACCGCCTTGCTCACTCTTGATACATGCCTATCTTAATATTAGGCATGTGAATAGTCTTATTACCTTCAAAGATGCCCCACTCAGCCCCCACTAACATTGACTGAGACATGCATACATTACTGAGTGTTATTTACATAGCTTCGTTGTCCAAGTTTGACAATATCCTTATGTTTGTGCTTGCTTTCTCCCTCAGCAGCATGTTTTCTTATGAATGCAACAAATGGTTAGTAAAGGGCAGACTGTATAACTATAATGCAAAGCCTGGCTATACCTGCAACCCATATATATCTGGTGGCCACAAAGCTGTGCTGGCTTTACATACACATTCCACGTATCAGCTTTGGTTTGCTTTTCAGGAACGTCACTGGCTTTCCTTTGCTCTTACACCTCTATGTCCATGAAGAGAGGTGGAGGTTTCTCCTCTGACACGAACATCTTGGTACAGGCCTGGATCTGCCCCAGGTCAGGAGCCAGGCTGCCGGCAACCACCCCACACACACACACATTCCCATTGCTGCAACACAGCACACAGCCCCCAACGCAAGCAGCTGTGGAGCTGTGCTGTGAACCCAGGCAGTGACCTGGTCTGGAGGAAGAAAAGCTCTGTAAATTAAAGTTTTCTGGCTATTGAATCTGGCTGACATCAGAGATCTCAGCCCTGGGCAGTGGTGCTGCCACTGCTGAAGCCTTCGTGCTTTGTTCCACAGGAACAGGAGTGAGCAGAGAGCAATGCAAGTGGGAAACTTCTTGCAGCCTGAGTCCCCAGATGAAGAAACCACAGCCCAAAGAGTCTAATTTAGGAGTTGTCACCTGTGTGCTCCCACACGGGCTAATGGGGAGAGAGAGACACCCTCAACGGGCAATTCAAATTCTCCAGGGGCTGAATCCCCCTCTGGAAGGGCTTTTAACTTCCCATTGACTGTGTGGGGAGCCCACAGAGGGGGGCTACAGTCCTAATTTGGATGCCTTAGGTCAGTGCCTGAAGTTATGTGGGATGCATCTGGGTCTTTGCTTCTTTTCCTCTCAGCTTTGTTATTGACGAGAACCTGCCAGTAAATAAGTGTTTGCAAAAATGATCTTGGGCAAATGAGTCATTTTTAAGATGGAAATGAGTCATTTTAAGGTGGGTGGGGTTTTGCATACGGCCTGGAAGTTTTTTCTGAAGGCCATCAGCTGGAGATACACTTTCAAAAGTTGAGCGTGCAGGGGCCTGTTGGTTAGTGTCGTCTTTGTGGACGTGATCCTCAGTAGCAAGTAGGAGCTTGTGGTGAGGAGGACTTTGGAAGATCTAGCCCTTGTTTAAGCACTTGGCCAGCGGCTGGACCCCTCTGACTGCCAAGCAGCTGGGAACCCAAGTTCCTTTGATGATCTGCCTTCAGCTGAAACAGGCCGCCACAAGTTTGAAGAAGGTCATTGCTCACAGGGTTTTCCTCCTGCTGTGTTTAACCCAGGGTCTGTTTGCAGTCTGTGGCCTGCTGACGGGCTGCTACCTCTGCTGCTGCCTCTGCTGCTGCTTCAACTGCTGCTGTGGAAAGTGTAAACCCAAAGCACCCGAAGGGGAAGAGCAGGAATTCTGTGTGTCTCCAGAAGATTTGGAAGAGCAAATTAAGAATGACATGGAAAGAGGTGTGTATTATAGGGGCTTACTGTGTGGCAAAGCTGTTCAAAACAATCTTTAAAGCCTGTAGGCCAGATGTTCTGCCTGTGATGCTGAGGCTGGTTCCAGACATCAGTGGAGATGTGCCAATTCACTCTAGCTAACACCATGACCTGATGAACTCCCCAAGTTGTGTAGTAATGAAAAACTGAACTTATGGCACTAACAATTAAATATCTCCTGTATCTCTTATAAGACATTGAAATGTTGGAAGTCTCAGGGCTCGCCTTAAGAGACGATGTTCACCCTCTAGCTCCCATGCCCACATTGCTTCATATGCTAGATCCTGTACTTATGCATTAGGCTTTGTCTGGACTGGTGCTTGCCACATCTGATCTGCCTGAATAAGCTGTCATTCAGTTTTTAATCATGTAAAATTTATTGCTGACTGTGATGGGCCAAGAAAAGGCTTCAGGAAAAGATGCAAGGTTTCCAACAGTAAGGTTGCACAGTAACCTAAGAGAGCTTGCAGTCCTGCCCCTCTCCCATCCAGTCCCTGAACTGCCTGCTCTCTTCTGCACTGGCAGTACCAATTGTGCTGCCATACCAGGAGCCAGATCTTGGATACCATCCAGGTGAAAACTAATCCTCTCAAAAATGTGTGTGGTTCCCTGCCCATTTAACTCCCTGCTGTACTTCACAGTGGGGCAGGCCGAGTGCTAATGCTGGCTCAAAGAAGGGACCAAGAGTGCCCAGCCAGGAACATGGGCCGGGGGCAGCGGGACCCCCTTTGCAGCAGGTCACCCTCTTTTCTCAGCTTTGCTGCGTCCCCCTGGCTGCACACTCAGGTTTTGGCTATACCAAAGGATGATGGTGGTGTTTTCCTAATTTGGCACTAGCGTGGGTTACATATTTTGAACAGAGACCCCTGTCCTAATCTGCTGAAGTGGGGCAGAGTTTTGCCTTCCTCTTCAGGGGAAGCAGAAATAGCTCAGACTGGTTAGATTTGGACACTTGCAGGACAGGCTGAGAAAGGCAATGACCCTTGCTGCAGCCATAAGAGGCCAAAGTATCAGGGCAAGACCCAGGCCACTTTTCAGTTGCAAATTTATATAAACTATGATTAAGGTTATGCTTTTTTCATGAGGAAAGACCTAAGTAGTCAGCTCACTCTTTTTTTCTTCCATTGTTATGGAAGGTCTTACGCTGTTATATTCTTACATTTATTATGCTTAAATTAGCACTGCCAGATTGCAAATGTCATGTTCTCTTAGCAGGAAGAATTTTTTTTCCCCCAACTTTTCACACAAATTTACCCTTCCATAAATATGTAACAAAACACTTGTAGTAGTTGAAGCAAATGCTATTTATATAACTGATATGTCAGTGTGTGGTGGTGTTTTTAAATTGGTTTTGCCTAAAGGCGTATCAAGGTAAATACAGTCAGCTTAAAAATTGATCATACTTGATCAGTGTCTGCAAAGGCAACAAAAACTATTAGTGAAAACTTTATAACCACAATGCATTGTTTGAAATAAATGTAATATACTTTACAACATGAGGTGCCTGAAAAGTGCAAATCTAAAATGGGTCTTGATATTTATGGGTCTATGACACCAAAGCCAAGTTTGAAATACGAAGATGGAACTTTGAAGGATAAGAATTTTTTTAGTTCTGCCTTTTTTGGTAATTTGGCAGGTGTTTTGTTCTCTCTCAAAGTCCAGCACAAAATTCCCCAGTGGCAGAAAAAATATTTCTCTCTCCTTCCAGCACAGGTGGTATTTATTGGTATTCAGTAATTTTAGGCCACTTTCCCATCTCTTTACTCCCACCAAGTCTCACTGAGAAATCAATTCTTAAAAATAATTTAAAGTGTTTAGATAAGTACCAGCCTGAAAAATTAACAGAATGTGGAATCATGTGTTTTAAGTATTTTGAAGACAATATTAATTATACAGGTAGGGCCTGAACAAAACTACATATTTCTACCTTTCCTACCCTTCTCTTCAGTCTTGCTATGTTTTCCTACCAATCAAAATGAGCTTGCCTCAGTAGAGTAGAATTCTCTATATTTTAAAACAAGATGAAAAGAGAGCAGCAACTTATTGGGAATAAAAGTTAAAACTTCATGACAGAGGGTAATTGGATCATCTTTTCAGCAGCTAAAAGGAAAATAGTCACTGCATTTAGAAAAATGAATGATAACCAGCTCAAACTGCACTTCCTCCCTCCCACACCACCCCCAATATTTTAGGGATGTGGCCAAAAAGATGCAGCTGACATCTGAATGGCAAAGACTGGTCTTTTCCACCAGACATTTTCAAATGTTGGGCTATAGAAATGGATACTCATGGCTGCCTTTCTGTAAATAACAGAAATGCTCCTGTAGACAATTCAGAAAAAAACTGTAATCACTCCTGCAGCAGATTTAATTTTGGAAGAGGAAATCCTATTGGGATCCAAATTCTTTGCATGCCCTCTGCCCACAGACTGAGCATTCTAGCTGGTAATTAATTTATTTGTTTCCTGCTGTCTCCAGTATCTATATTATTGCTAGCCAGAAGTTTTTTGCTAAGGTTAAAATGTAAATTCTCAAGCTAAGGCCATACTTTAATTTATCCAAATATTTTGTAGTCAGCCATTGCTTTTCTGAGCAATGCAACATTGATAAAACATCACCATTCCTGATGCTAAAAAACTCTGAGAGCACATCTCCAGCAGTTGTTGCTGCGGTCAGCGGGAGCTACCTGGAGCTGGCCCTACTGCGCAAAAGAGGCAATATATGTGTTATGGGAGTTGAGATTTAGACTTCATCCTTTGAACTGGCACAACAGTAATAATTTTCAGAGTCCCTCACATTTGTCCTCAACAAAATTAAGGTATTATTACACAGTTGATTTCATTCCTCAAATTAAGATACCATAAAACATAATTACTAGTGAAGAAAAGAGATGCAAGGCCCAAAATTCAGTGATCCATTCCCTAAAATATAAAAGCAAAGTGTGTTGTCACTGAAATTGACACAATCATGTCAAAGGCTTCAATTCTGTTGAAATGGCATATTCCTCTAGAAGAAAGTTTTATTCAAATATATTTGACTAGTTCTAGTGCTCAGCTAGTTGTGTATCTCCCATGAGAGATACATTTTACAGCATGTACTTCTATGGGGAGCATGACCATCAGAACTAAAGGAACTTAGGGATTTGCAAGACCTGGCCTGTACTTAGGTTACAGTGATTTCTTCTCATGACTATCGATTTGTACCACAGAAGGACTATGGCCTAATGTACAATCAAAGATCAAAAAATAAATCTTATATTTGGACTGTTACATTTTAAACATGACATTTTTTAGCATTTCAGTTCAAACATGACATTAAAAAAGTGTAAAGTAGGGTGATCTGTGGTATCATGTCATGATGTTACAGGTGACCTGTGAAAATACACTGGCAGAAGGAAGTGTCACTCACTTGTCTGCAGCACGGACGCATGCAATGTTTTATCGCTTTCACTCACACACATGGGGCAGGCTGCCAGATTTTACTTCCACTGAAGTCAATGGCAAACCTTTTGTTGACTTTCATGGTCCCAGAGGAGGTGCCGTTGGAATTTGGATTGCCTTAGTACTTCAGGCTGTAATGATGCACTCAAGCAGTTTGGCAGGCCTGTTCTCCTCTCCTGTTTTGTTATCATTGTAAGAACAAAGCAAGACATTTCTAGACCAACTTTCATTTTACAGAAAATGAAATCTGGGAGAGAAAAAAGAAAAAGAACCCGAATAACAAAATACTTTCCCAACTCAGAAGCAATAAGTTTTTAGCACTTCATTGTCTCCTCCGCACTCCATATGATACCAATGTAGGCGAACAGTGAGCAAGAGCTATCTATAGAAAGCAGTTTAAACTGTGAATTCCGCTGCACCTCCATTCTGCAGCTCTCCATTAGCAGGCTATATTTGTACAGTTTATTATACCATGGGTCCCTGTTCTGATAAAAAAACATCATAAATCTTAGAAGGGTGTGGGCAGCAAAATGCTTGCTGAAGGTGTCAGCTCAGAACTGTCTGCAGATCAGCTGGAAGCAGTGAGACAGATTTGCAGTGGGTCCCATTCTCTTGTTGCACATCTGGGTATCACAGCAAAATGAACTGCTAGTCTCTGCCCTCCATCAACGATCTTACAGAAAATGAACAACTTGGAGGCAGCAGAGGGTGGGAGGGAGTGCTGCTCAGAAATCTACAAAATGCACAGCAACTTAAAATGGATTGGAACTGCCAAACTAATCTGAGCCCGAGCTGAGCTCTAAGCATTAATTACTCATATGCTTTTAGAAGTTATGAAACATGTCTGTCTTTGACCTTGTGTCTAAATACAGAATTGCCCATACAGAGAAACTGCTTGGCATTTAATCATTCTTGCCTTTCACCTTGACAGAGTCAAAGTTGTTCTACCACCACTGAGGGGAAGCCGTATGGCATGCAATTAGATTCCTGCTCTGGGTTAAGTTACACCTGTACATTACATCTTTTGCCCATGATTCATCCCATCAACTGTCATGTAAACAGGAGGAAATGTCAGATGAGTTTTTTTTCTCAGCATTTGGTCATTTGGCAAAAAAAGTCATCATTCGTATTCAATTACTGTGAATGCTGTGCTAGTATCAAGATTTAGAT
>VYZV01008156.1:127586-141747 GCA_013401275.1 Pandion haliaetus | reverse complement strand
ACAGTAAAGAAAGAAGATAGTCCAAAATTTTTCATATGAAAACACCTCACCAAGACGGCTGAACCTTTAAAAGTCAGTCTCTGAGTCCCCTCCTGCTCCCCCCAAAATGGTGGGTTGGAATGAGGCCCAGGAGAAGGGCAGCCAAGCCTTGTTCATTATCAGAGGGAACACAACAGCCATCAGGGAACTCTGTAAGAACTTCACTTTCCTCCACTCTACAACAAACACGTTTTTTACAGATATGTTGGGAAACCAAACACAGAACTGCATGGAATGAGAAACTACAAAGCAGTAAGGATTTATATAGTGATAATATGAGGTTTTGGCAGTTCCAAACTCATTAAAACAATAATTCCCAAAATCCTATTGTATATATGTATTACATAAGACTTAAAAATGAAATTTAATATATTTATTTAAATAGCTGGCTTTCGGGATATATGTGATTTCTTCCCTCTCAAGTATAATAGTGGTCCTGCATTTTTTTCCTTTTAACTATCTTCTTTCTTTACTGTTAACTTTGCCTTCTTCAAGTCTCATTTCTGGCCCATTCTCGCAAATGCTGTCAGGGTTAGTGCTTGCTGACTCACAGTAGCACTCATTATATTCAGACATTTGCAGGAATAAGCACTTGCAAGTGGAACAGGCATGAACCCTTATCCTGCAATCTCTGCAAAGCACCAGGTACAGCTCATGTCCAGCTTAATAACAACAGCAATACTCACCCAGAAATCTGCCATTACACGTGGACAGGGAGTAAGAGCATTTTAGACTTGGTGTGGGCATTGCTGACTCTTTAGTACACACACAGCTGTCTGTGAAGCCAAGGTTAAGCCATAGCCAGAACAGCGGATGAAATGTTGTCACGCTATCAAGAAATCTGACTTTAGTAGCAAGTGAAGGATTCTTAAAGTATATTTTTTCCTCCTCCCCCAATTTAGATGGAGAAATTCCTATCGTGCTTCAGCCGACTAATGCAACCGAGAAGACGCAGCTAGTAGGGGACAGCCATCGGAGCTATCGTACAGACTCCTAGAGCAGGGAAACATGACCTGTTCGTGCTTCCCACTGAGTGTCACAGGGAGAAAAAACACATGATAAGCTCTGCAGCCTGTATTCGTAGTTGTCTTTAAGCTAATCAAGAGTAACTTGAGAGTAACTTCCTATCAAGGCAGAATCTCCCTCTAGGCCACTTCCAATAGGTTGATACCTGCACTCTGCAAGAAGATACCTATGGCCAGTACAGAGCTCTACAGACCAGCATGCCGGTCTCTCATGGCTTCACACTGCCATGCTTGGCATGGTCTTTTCCTTCTAATAGTACTCCCTTTGGTACGGTTGCTTTTCTCCCTGCCCTCAGATGTGGTTTCACCTCCCAGACACAGTCCCGAGTCCCTTTCCTGACACATCAGCTCCACCTCTCCCTGCACCAGGAACGCTCCTTGCATGCAGCAGTTTTGCTGGATGTGACATGTTCCTGTGATGGAGCCCTGGAAATGCTCTTTAGCAGACTTCAGAGGGAAAGTTGGTGGCAAGGCAGATGGGGCTGTCCTCCCAGAGAGGAAAGGCTCTTTGGTAAGCAAATAGCAGCTAGCTGGAGCCCAGCCCCAGAAATTATAAACCTGAGCCAGGACAAAGTCCTCGGGAATCATTCTGCTGGTGGTACGACACAGGTCACTCCAAATCCAGGAGCCTCATCCAGCACCAGAAGCCCAGATAGGCTCTGTGTCTTCTCCTGCACCAGTCACAAACCCAGGAGACAGTAGGCAAATGCCCTGTGGAGGAGGAGGCTGCCCCTGGGCTGCCCCTGAGCCGCTCTCCTCTCCCCATAGCCAGTGACAGCCCCATGACAAAGCTCCTCCGAACCTGCCAGGATGGGCCTGCCACCCATGCCAGGTGGCCCCGGCTTCTCCAGCTGCAGCTGCACTGTGCTGAAAATTGGTCCCCAGCCAACAGCTTTCTGCCTGCTTGCTTATTCCACTGTGCCCCTGGCTGCCGGCCCCACTGCCCTGCCGGCACTGGGCTGGGAGCCATCGCGCCAGTGCTGGCATGGGGGCTGCAAGGAGCAGCAAGGACTTGGCAGGGCAGGCAAGCAGCAGAGGAGCAGCTGTCCTCCTCACAGCCCGGCTTATCGGGGTGAGCCTGGGTCCTCCCCTCTGCCACAGGCACAGAGGCTTTAAAAGTCCATGGTGTGATTTTACATAAAGAGGTTGGGACGAGGCATATGTTCAGGTGTACCACTGCAAAAATCAGATAAATGTGGGTATGGCCAAAGCAGGCATGAAGAAATCAGGCCCCTAATTTGTAAGAGCTGAAGATATACCTCTTAGATCTTAAACTTAGCACTTCACTGGTTTGACATAGTAGTTTAAGCCTTAGACAGCTGAATTTCTCCTTATTGATCATGTTACATCTATCATTTTCGGTTCTCTGCATTTGCTATTTTTGGTCCTCTAATCACAGTGCTGCGGTCCAAAGGGGGATGTAATGTACCACTAAATTATATAGACCAGTGAATATATAGCTAGTCAAAAGTGTTATTCCCTTCCTTAAAATTGGATCCTGTGGTTGTGAAACATTATTGTCTTCCTTCTATTCTCACCTTTCACATCAAATGTCATTCAGTGGCAACTAAATATATGGGAAAAGTGTGTGTTTCATAGCACTGGCTGTAACTCCAAAGTCAAGAAATACTACTTTCAATATTTCTTTAAAGTTCCCATAGCACATGGACATTTTAAAAGCCATTAATCCCAGTTCAGGTTATATATCTGTTGTCCAGACGCAGGCACTGGGGCCAGCTAATGCTCACACTGCCCTCGGAAACAGTCCTATATTTCTGCTTCAAAGAGGGGAAGTCCTGGCATGGCTGGGGCTGTGCACAGGCACTCACTCCCCTCCTACCCATGGGCTCCTCTTTGTCCTCAGTTGCATGTTGCAAATAATTTTGGAGGCCACTCATACGTACATAAATCCAGACAGCCATCCTGCCTGCCCAGCAGTGCCAGGGGGATATGCCCATCCACCCCGGTGGTTCCAGGGGGAGGGGGTTGGTGACACCATCCTGCTGCTGAGGAGACGTGACCCTAGGAGACATGTTCCCAGCACTAGCCGAGCACCACGCATCTTCCCACCGGGTGGCTGGATCAGACGGCATGTGCATTGGGGTGCTAGTGCTGCAAGATAGGCAGAGCGCAGCCCACTGGGTACATGCCGGGGGACACCAGCACCCACTCGCCCCATTGTGCACACACACACATCTTTTGGCTTTCTTCACTATTCCCCTTTGCATGCTGTTTGCTCTGGTGTAAGATGTTACCACCAAATGAAGGAGTAGGGAGAGCACATAGTACATAACAAATCTGCAGGCACAGTGATTTTTCTGAGCTTCACTGTCTGGGAGAGAAATTCACTGTGGAAGTGTGCAAATGCTATGTAGTGACTATGTCCAGCAGAGAGTTGGAAAAGGCATTGGGAGAAAGTAAAGCTACACATTATACATGGAATCCTTCCCCATGTGAAATCCCTCCTCCTGCTCCCACGGAAGTCACTGAGAATTGCACCCTTGATTTCAACAACAGCTACAGAGCTGGCCTAAAGCCGGTGAAGGAAAGGTAAATCCCAGATTAGCAAAAGCAGTTGAGGAATTTTTTTACATGCAACACCTCTAATGTCCCTCAGGACCCCGCTGTATGGGCCAGAGCCAAAGTTTACTGAAATGAAGGAAATTATCTCCATGGGCTTGAGTGTACCGCAAGTCATGTGGTTATATTCACTCTTTCTAGATGAGAGATTTGTCTTGGGAAAGATTTGTGGTTCGATCTCATAGTGTGATGCCAAGATGGACAAGCTGCTGCATGCTTGCAAAGCCCTTTTACAGACATGGGGATCTGTACAGAAGAGCCACAACGTATTATCTCAGTTAGCTAAAAACCTCAGAACAAACCAGTGACCAAGCCTCTGAATGGGTTCTCCAGGACTTGCGTCTTAAAAATCTGAGCGTCTGAACCCATGGTTTAATTCCAAAGAGGAAACTTAGTTTTCAGAGTACCAGGGCAATTGCCTCTCTCACTGCTGTCTGGATCAGCTATTCTGAGGACATGTGGAGAAAGGATGAATAAGGATTTCAGGACTTAGCCCTTCAATGTGATTTTACTCATTCGTTTGCTTTTCAGAAAAGTTCCTGACATGAACATAGCTATGATTACATCATCTGTTTGTGTGTAAAGCTCAGCTGCACTCCCATTAATCTTCTCAAAATGTACAGATCCTCACATTTTTGTTCTGTTTTGCTGCATTTATTTATATGTAAAGTACTATATGTTCAAATCTACCCTTGCTCTCAACCACTCTGACTAATAAAGGTTGTATGTATGAATTGTAGCACTCCCTTTACTTTTGCACACTACCAACAACTTCCTTCCCATAACAGCTAGAGAAGCTGTTGAGGCAGCTATCCAAAATTATGGCTTTGTACCCGGACAAGTGGCAAGCAGCAGTTCAGGGTTTCCCCAGAGAGGAACTAGATCTTGGATTGCAGCAGATGTGCCTACCTATGCAAAGCAGCCAGAGCTATAGCCGCACATTGCAAATCCTTATATAATGCAGAATGCTTGCCTACATAAAAAAAAAAAAAAATCAGCAGTGTGATGAAGTGATATAAAAGTAGTTTTACTGGCATCAGTTCCTATACGGCAAAATTTCCCCCAGCGAAGGGTGTGTGCAGAGAGTGAAACCAGGATGCTGCTGAGGACAATGGCAGGCATCCTGCAAACTTCCCTGGGGCCAGCGTCTCGCTCGCATCTGTCCAAGAGCCAGCGGAGAAGGCCAGGCAATTGGGCCTGCTACAAGACAGGAATATTTCTCACTAGGATGGTATCCAGTCTCTGTGACCACAGAAGCCCAATCATTTTGAAAATGGACAAGGGGTAACTGTTTTGGCTGGATGTATTCTCAAAGAGCTGTCCTTTTGCATGTTTAGATATTAACTCATAACCCGATTCACTCAAAACAGCGAATAGAAGACGCATCGTAGAAGATTTAGGCCTACCATCGACATAACCAGTTATTTAGGTAGTTTGTGCACTTTTCTCCCCACAACAAGTTTGTGCGATAAACCACTCTGCTTAATACAAAAAATATCAAACATAATTGTATGTCATTTAATTTCATTACTTACCTTCCCTCAGAATGAATACTCAAGGCGTGGGTATGATTTCAGTCAAAAAGAATTACATTTCTGCCTCTTTTTAGAATAAAACCATTAAAGAAAAATGCTGAAGCATGCAAAACCGAACACAGTTAAAAACACCGATTTCTTTTTCTATGCTATCGTTTTCTATAGAAAAGAGAATGTTCACTGTGCTGTAACAAAACCAGGGGAAAGACCACAGATGACAGTAATCCCCTCCCTTCCCTCCACAAACTGAAGTCAGCTAAATCATCACATCCAGCATCTGCTTTCACTTTGAGAAAGACGAACTGGAGCGGGGTCTGGTACAGGAGGACTCAGTGCTTCGCGCCGGCGCTGCCCACGCCGGGCTCGGGAAGGCAGTAGTGCCAGGCCGCTGCGTGGGCGCCGACACCAGCAAGACAGTAGAAAAACGCTGGTAAAGACACGCCGTTTCCCACTGGTGGAGAGAGTTACCACATGCTAAGTATCCCCTGGCTGGATTTGAAAATGTATTGCCATTGTGGCGGTATGTAAATGTATAGATACTTCCTTATTCTGGAAAAGCAGCGTCTAGACGTTTGGGGGAGAGGAGAGGAGGTTTGGAAAAAAGACCCTCTGAGTTTCAACATCCTAATCAACGGCAGTGAGACGAAGGGATCTCAACAGGCATCCTCCTGCACTAACTTGCTGTGTGAGGGTTTGTGGTAAGTTGGAGTAAGAACAACATACATCTTGTTTGCCTCTAAAAGTTAACGAGGTGTTGGCAGTCACGCAGCAGGCGCCGCGTCCTCAGCTCCCGCAGCAATAGCTCCTCCTGAGAGCCACAGCAGAGAGGCTCGGTTTGCATTGCAGCTGGACCTCTTAGAGAAAAGCAACGGTATCCGCTACTGGGTAACGAGAAGTCCTTTAAAAGCACTTTTGCCTGCAGCAGGAAAAGAAAAAGTTCATCGTCTCCTTCGAGCCGGAATCGAACCAGCGACCTAAGGATTCCCGCGGGGCCGTGCCTCTACAGTCCTCCGCTCTACCAGCTGAGCTATCGAAGGGACTTGCCCGCCCGCCCTCCGCCAGCCGCCAAGAACCTAGGCCGGCCCGTCTGGGTGCCGGGCGGCGCATGCGCGGGGCGCACAGCTCGAGGGCGGGCATTAGCCCCGGCCGGAGACCGCCGCGCGGCGGGGCGGGCTCTGCCAGGAGCGTCTCGCGCCGGAGGGGCGGGGCGGGGCGGGGCGGGGCGCTCGCGCATACGGGTAGAGAGGAGAGCGAGAGAAGTGTGGATGTGCGCGGGGCCAGTGGCGCAATGGATAACGCGTCTGACTACGGATCAGAAGATTGTAGGTTCGACTCCTGCCTGGCTCGCTGTAGTTTTTTCGTTCCTCTCCCGTTCGCCTTTTTACGCTCGGACAGGGAGGGGGTTGCTTTTCATCATTTAACGCCATTGTATGTACCCGGCAGGCCGTTGGGTTATTTTGTCTCCTGAAGCAAAAATTACAACGGTAGAAACTGTAAAACACCGTCTAGGCCTAAATTTTTCAAATTACCTAAACATGCATCTCATCAGATGCATTAACTGTGCCAACAAATTAATCAAATTAATGCACCAGTAAATTACATGGGGAAAAATCCTTTAGGCCCTAGGAGAGGAGCGGTGTGCTCGTTATTGGTCTGAAACAGTACGGTTACTCTTACGAGTGACATGGCAGAAAATAACCATGAGGTCTCTGAAGGCAGCAAGCAACACTGCCGTGATGAAGACTTATTTTCATAGTGATTATCCGTTAGTCTTGAGAAGAGCAAGAGCATCCTCGTTGTGCAGCTGAACGACAAGCATGTGATTCTGCAAAAACCCATTTCTGACGTATATAAAGGCTACGCAGAGTGTAAAGAACAGCTTGCAACCCGGAGAGGCGAGGTATCCCCAGTGATTAGATTTGAGAACACTCCACAGCTTCGGAGTAGCTGCAACCTGTGGATTTCCTCCAAGTTTACTCTAAGAAGTGTTTCATGTTGTTACGAATAAATAACTGAGGTAGCTCGTTAGCGCTGCTGACGTTTGGAATCGCCATCCTTAATTTTGCTGTCTGTGAACGGCACTGGTGACAGTCACGATACAAGGGTGTGCAGGCAGGCGAGAGATGGCACGAGGGAAGGGCACCCCACCATGTCATGCAAAGTCCTTGAGACCCTCGGTTTTCTGCTTGTTGCTCATGCTCATTTAACATAGTAATTGGGAGTCGCATCTGGCAGACTTTCTGGTGAATAAATAACGTGGGACGTGTCTGTTTAAAAGGAAAAAAAAAATAGCTTTTTTTGCAAAAGGGCAAGTCTGTGGGCTCTGTGCACGGAAAGCTTCCGTGTAAGTGCGATGGGGGTCTCGGTGCCCGCCCCAGGACGCTCCCTGGGGAGGGAAAGAGCCCAGGCCACTTTGGTTTTCCTCTCTGCGGGCAAGCGAAATCGCGGCGTGGCGAGGCGACCCGAGGCACCAAAAAGCGCTCGAGCCAGGCAGGAGTCGAACCTACAATCTTCTGATCCGTAGTCAGACGCGTTATCCATTGCGCCACTGGCCCCGCACGCGGGAAACGGCCCGGCCGCCGCCCGCTCAGGAAACCCCACACCCGCGGCATGCCCGTTGTGCGCATGCGCTGCTCAGCCCCCCGACCGCTGCCCTCCCGTGGCGCATGCTCAAAGCTCCGCGGGGATTGGGGTGGCACCTTGGGCGGCCGCTGGGGGGGGGCTGGCAGCTCCCTTCGATAGCTCAGCTGGTAGAGCGGAGGACTGTAGAGGCACGGCCCCGCGGGAATCCTTAGGTCGCTGGTTCGATTCCGGCTCGAAGGAGAGGCTAGCTCTTTTTTTTTTTTTCCCCATCCTGGAAGGATTTGAGTACTAGCAAGAATGTCAGCAGGGAAGTAGATTTGTGAAGCTCAGCAAGTCAGACCTGCAAGCTTCTGCTCTGCACGCTTTATGCATTATGTCCCTGGCCCTAGCTACCTCTCTATTAATTAGTAAGTTTCTGTGTGTGCGTATGGACGTGCACACACACACACACACCCCCCAACAACCTTTTCTTCTTTCCCTTCCAGCGTGGTGCAGTGCATCCCTCTTAGGAACTGTCTCAGGAGAAATTCAGGTGTGAAAAGCCTGCCCAGCAGGGAATGGAGGCACCCTGGTGAGCAGAAATATAGGGAAGGCATCCATTTCATTAGCTGCCTGTTATCCCTACCGGTTTGCACTCACTGGCATTCAAATCTGAATCCACAGTCCACAAGCACATTCCTTTGCCACTCCCCGCTGTGGGGCAGGGCACACACTCTATCCACGGCCACAGGATTGGTTTTTTTCTTGGTTAAGGTTCACCGCTTCCTATATAAGTGTCTGCTCCCACTTTTCGCAGAAGTTCATGCAAACTCCTTCCCTCCTTTTCACTCATTCAGTGGCACCCCTTTTTCCTTTTCCTGAAGGATAGCTCACAAAATAAAAGCACACCCAAAGTTTCTTCTGGACAAAGGGCCATCTCCTTTCCCCCTTCAACTCCATCTCTGAGACATTTTTTCTCTCCCACCCACCCAGAAAGTATTGATATATGTGTGTTTCTGTGTAACTGTGTATTACCCATAAGGGAAAAGGAAGGCAGAGAAAAAGAAAAAAAAAAAAAAAAGATAAATATACAACAGAATGAAAGCCAGAAAAGAAAAAAAACCCCCAAAACTCAGAAAATGTAGTCACCAGTCTCAGGACGCATATGCTAAGCAACTATTCTGCCTCTTGAGCTATAGCCCTGTTAGTTTAATGTAACTGCTTGGCTCAGCTTCCCACTCTTCTAGGACATGCTCATGTATCTAAAGGTACTAAATGCTTTTTACTAAAACAACAGCCTATTCAGTGCTTGGATGATAGTGTAGCTTGCTAAATACTTCATTTAGGAGCAAATTATTAGTGACTAGTCACCTGCAAGTGGTTAATTATTTCTGTATCTTGTCTCCAGCAAGGGCCAATAATGAGCTGTGTGCACGTATCCTATTCAATCATTTGTATCACCTGATAACAAAAGCTGCCAGAGATTATAAAAACCCCGTTCATAAGACATTTCACTCTGATAGACTGGGTCACCAGTGTGAGGTTGGGCAGGCCAACAGATGGATCAGGTGTTGTTAAATGGACTGATGTGTACGGGGGTGGAGGTGGACATCTGCTACAACAAAACGAAATTTGCAGCTCCTGCATTGTAAGAAAAGGTTTGTTTGCATTTCAGGCAAAAGCTGTCTCTTCTCCTGGAGAAACGGGAAATAGAATAAATCTCAGGGGAGTTAAGAGGATGAGGATCAAACTTTCAGAGTGCCTGGAGGATTTCAAAGGAGAGATGGTGAAAATGTTCCTGCATGATGAGGTGCTGGCTGATGGATGCAGTTTCAGGTACGTGGCACATGCATGGACAAGATGTTCTGCTGGTCACATAGGTGGGAAACCACTGGAAATGAGAGAGTGTCTTTCCTGGTTTTGTTAGTACCTGAAAGTTATTTCTTGACTTAGGTACTCTTGCCAGTGTATCTATTTTGAATATTATGAACACATGCTTCTATTTGTACCTATTCTTCACCTGGCTTGACTTAAGTGGGATTTGAAGGTCACCAGATCTATCTAGTTATCACTCACTAACAGCAGCTCTCTCAGCAGACATCCTGGGCACTCAGACGTGATTTTTAGCTCCTCAGGACATTCCCCAGAGCAGCCAAACCTGCCCCATTTCAGCAGCAGGAGCCAGATGAATGAGCATCTTCTGGAGTCAGCCGAGCCAGAGTGTGACAGTGGAAAACTGGAAGATGCTGGGAATAGACTTCGGTGCTGAGGTTCCCAGTGAGGCTGGGAAAGATCCATGTGATTAGCAAGGTTTTTTTTTTAAATAAATCTCTTTGGAGATGGAGTTGACCCAGTTGAAAACTCCCAAGGATGTGTGGGTACCGACTTAACTACAATGATCCCCTAATGAGGGGATCCGCACCTCCAGCTTCCCAACGGTTTGCTTGGTTTTTCCCTCCAAGCTTCCCACTTTTCCTTCCATCCGTGGCCGGTTGGGTAGGAACCTCAAAGGAAAAACAGGCCGGTCGAGGGGGGAAGCGTAAAAGTTAAACCAGCCGAGCCAGGCAGGAGTCGAACCTACAATCTTCTGATCCGTAGTCAGACGCGTTATCCATTGCGCCACTGGCCCCTAGCGGCAACAGCCGCCCAAACGCGGGGCTACTGTGCAGGAGCAAAGTCCTGCACACCTCGATCCCCAAGTTTTGGGCCCCCGATGCTGCTCCCGTCCCTAATCTTTGCTGCAGTGTTGTTATTGGAGTGGGAAAAGCGAAATTCTCCAGCAGCAGCGGGGTGGAGGTTGTGGAGTGGAAATTCCATCTTCCCACTGGCATCCAGGTCCAAGCTCCGTATCTGATGTTGCTCCACCGTGATGAAGAGCTTTGCAAGCCAGGAACAAGTCACATCGTGTCACCTGCTGCAATATCTATGCCGAAAGGAAACAAAGAAAAACATCATCGTATCATCCAGTTCCCAAATGCTGGGGAGTTGTGTCATGCCCCTTTGCTCGTCAACTCTGTTCACCTCACCTCCAGCGGCCCCTGGGGCCAGCAGAGCCTGTCTGCTCCGCTGGTGTCTGGAGAAGGAATCCCGGCTGGTGGGCAGAGGAGGTGGGATCTGCCTCTGCTTCCATGATGCTGTAGCAGAAGAGCCTTGTAGCCTTCAACCCCACGCTTGGTCCTGCCTCTGCAGAAGGACCCAGAGCAGACAGACAGGGCCTGCAGGGCTGGGATAGACTGCGTGGTGCAGCACAGAGCAGACCCATGCAGAGGGGTAAGGGCAGCTCTGAAGATAGCAAGATAGCATCAGCACCTTGTCTTCCAGGTAACCCCCCCCTCCACTGTCACACCGATACCTCTCCCGTTACAACGTGACTGACTCACGCCTGCACGTTAGTTTCTGCCCCAAGCTCTGAGTTAGTTACTCTTGGTCTGTACCCCATATTTTCCTCTTGCAGCTCAGACGATTCTCTTTGGACTGCCAAGACAGGCTTTGCCTTTGAATCCATACGAAGCACCATGCTGCTGCTTCAGGAAGGAGACCAGTGCCCCAGTGGCTGTGGTCTTAGTCACTTAGTATGCTCTGCAAAGGCCACGATATCCCAGATCTTGTTTTCCAGTTTTTCCTTGTCAATCAGATGCAAAGTAAGTTTTGCTTTTCCAGGGAGAGCCAGGGAACACCTCACAGATTAGTAACGTTTTGGATTCAGCCTCAGGGCTTCTTGGTGACGCTTGCTGCCTGCTTTTCTGAGCCCTTCGTTGACCTTACAGCAGCCAAACTTGTTGGCCCATCAGTGATAATAACCTGGGTGTCAGTGAGGTGCTGGGTTCTTTCAGATGGTAGCCTTTGATTGCTGTTTGATTTCTAGCCTGACACTTGTCCATTCAGGCTTTCATAAACAGGTCTGTACCACAGAGAGCCCGGCTACTGAAAACAAACTCTGCATGTTTAGCCTAGCTTCATTCAGCAAACCAACAAAAAAACCCAGTTAGCCAGCGTTGGACATTAGGGAGCATGAAAAAACACGAATGGCTCTTTTTTTCCATTCCTTAAGAGCAGGATGGGATTCACATAACCTGCTGCCAGGGAAAATGCTGGGAGCTGTTGGAGGCAGATGTTAATCAGCACAACCCTATCTGAACATGCATTGCTACTTTAACTTCCTTCAGCAGCAGTGATTTTGCCAGACTACTGTGATAAGTGATGGCTTTTGGCTTGACTTGCTTGTGAGCACTCCTTCAAGTCATGGACCATCTTGTGCAGTACTGAAGTATTACGTTCTGGATAACAATGGGGATGTTGAGGGTGAGGTTTGAAAGGAGGATGAGCCAGTTTAGCAGCTCCTTGCTCCAAAGTAAGGAGGTCTCACTTCTCCTCCCCTCTTCTCCACTGCACTCAGCTGCACAACTTGCCTTGTCCTTGCTCTGGTGGTCTGTGGTCACCCCAGGCACCTCAGTCAACTTGACAATCCAGCAAAGAAGTGGGTAATTTTCTAACAGTGAGGTGAATCGGCTCAGCTGGTGCAAACGAGGGGACCGGACCTTGTAGCCAGGGCCAGTATGAAGAAGGCAAGAGGCACAGGCTGCTCCATCCCACTGGCCAGAGCAGCTCAGCCGCCTGCTGTTGCTTGTCAAACTGCAGCCCGAAGGAGGAGGGTGATGCTGAGACAATGAAGCAGAAGATGTGGAGTGGGAGCAAGGTGTGAGAGGTATCCAGTAGGTGAGAGGTAGAGCCGCTGTCTGCCTCCACAGACACCTCACTTTCAATCTGTTATTTCCATCCTCTCTTTATTTTCTTTCTTGCTCTCTTTATTTTTTGCAGGTGCTAGTAAGGTGGGCGGTGAAGACAAGGCCAAATTCCTCCTGATTGCCCCAGGCTAGTGCAGAGGGGTAAGCACTGAGGGAAGCAGCTCCTTCATAAGCAGAGACTTGCAAATAGCTCCTCTTTTGCAGATGGGTTTTGGTTTTTTTCCCCTGAATTAATCACGAAAAACCACAAAGAGAATGAAAGGGGGTGAGCCTGTCCAAATGGCTGGTGGGTGTATAACAACAGGAAGAATGTAATTACAAACAGGAGTTCACAGGGGTGGAGGTAGCACCTTTTTTCTAGTTGGGCAGCTTGGACCTGCACCTATTCCTCCAGTTGGCAGCCAGAAAGATGATCTGCCGCATGGCCAGGCCAGGCAGGATAGAGGGCTCCCATGTATTTGCTCAGGGATCCCAGGGATGTTACCCTGCTGCGATGATGGGACAAAGGCTGATGATAGAAAAGGGTAGTTTCTCAGACTTCTGTGCACTTCTAACAGGATTGCTCTGAGCAAGCAAGGCCACTCAGTTTTGCCTAATGGTGCACGTACTGCATGCAAGAACAGCTGTGTTGTGGTGCCCTGCAATTCAGAAGGCAGGTCTCAGTGAGATGGGCCCTGATTGAACCCAGGGGAGGGCTGCAGTCAAGAATAAGGATTTGAGGCAAAACCTTGGTCAAGCAGGGAACCATCCTTATGCCTGGAAGAAGCTGGAGTCAGAGCTGGGAAATCAGGCTAGTGGCCCAGGGAGGGAGCAAATACAGGTAAGAGCTGGAAATGAGAAGGGGTGATACATCTCTAGAAGACACTTATCCTCTCCTGGTTATTGTCTGTCCACGGGGGTCCTGCAGCTGAAGGAAAGCACATTCAGTAATGCTTTGGATATTATGGAGAACAAGTTGGCAAGCCAGAGTACTTGTAAGGTGCCCCAAGCTCTATATGGAGATTTACCACATCCTTTGGCAAGGAATGGGTCATTAGTATGCAATTACACTGAAATCATACTTAATTCAAGACAGGTTAAGACAAAAAGCAAATAAAAACATTTACTCACAGCTGCCAAGATAGATAAACCAACTTATAAAAGAGGTAGGTGGAGAAATGAGAGAAAACCAGGCTTTACTTACTGGCTTTGAAGATTAAATCAGCAAGGCTCTTCCCTCATATCCAGGCATTTTTCCACAGGCTCTCCTGACACACTGAGGAGCAGAGAGCCTATCTTCCTCCACACCTTACACCTTAGGCTGTGTTGACCAAGAAGTACTTCCTTGTGGGGGAACAAAGCACCCCTCGTGTCTAATTTCCTCCTAAAAAACCAAATTCTTCCCTTTCAGGGAGGTCCACCACTTTAGTATGGAGCTCCTCCTATTTCTTCCCTATCCAGGAGACACCCTGGTCTTTCCTCTTGGCAAAACTAAGAATGGTTTCATTCCTTTAGCATTACCTGGCCAGCTAACAATACCTTGGCTCAAGTACTAAGCCAGAGCACTGTCATGGGAAAGGCGCTGGTTCAATGCATGAATGCCACCATTTTCTTTTTCTCCCTTTTTCTTTTTCTCCCTTTTTCTTTTTCTCCCTTTTTCTTTTTCTCCCTTTTTCTTTTTCTCCCTTTTTCTTTT